>JACXGM010009467.1:0-27528 GCA_016801145.1 Umbra pygmaea
GCTGGTAAGTACTCTGTTCACCTATAGCTAAGGTATTTCTTGTCCGACATTCTGCACTCGGCAGTCGGCACGGCCAAAGACATTGTGTCATAACCGTGGAGCATGTGAATGTGTGAATATAAAACTTCTGAATATAAAAAATCTTTACCGCGGTCAAGGACCAACTGTAGAACTACAATGTCTTGTTAACATATAAATATAATACTGTGTAGAAGAATAATGCTGCAATTTATCAGACATTTACATTGAACTCTACTCAACTACTGTGGATCTGTGGAGGAAACAAATAATGGAAATTAGGAGTAAGCCTGATAGTGTATGTATTTAGGAACCTAAGTTTGTGTTAAATTTTAATGATTGTAAAGGAAATCTATACTCTAGAGAGCTCTGGCCTCGAAAGTAAATCGTCTACCACTACAGGTTTGTGGACATAACTGCCAACATGGGGTCTAAGTAATCAAATGCTGAAAGCAGAGTGTGCTGTACTCATGCCGGCAATGGTATCCGCAGCATTTACCAGTAAAACACCTGCCACTATCCAATCATTAAACCACCTGATTCTAAATAGCACAATTCATCAACCAGGTGTATCTGGCGAATAAGTATTATCACCCAATTAGCCCATTTCACAAGATGGGGCCACTGTGTAAGCAGGTGTATAGACAGGTGGTGCAGTATAAAAACTACAAGACATTCAGTGCAGTGTATACAGTAGTACAGAGTTAAGTAGTATGGTTTACAGTAATATAAATGAAAAATAAATGTGAAATGTATTAGCATGTATAATCCTACATCAGTATCTTACTGTGCTATTGGCTCGACTGATGTTTTAGGCTTCCGCGTTGGCCTGCATATTTACAGGTTGTGCACTATGATTTCGGGGAAAATGTGCAATAAATGGAAGTGGCAACACTTTTCATCGTTGAGAATAAAACAATCATCCCAACTTAACAAATCCAGGTTCTCTCTCCATAGGGATCATGCACTTCGAAAAGTAAAGCTTGTACAGAGCCTCTGCCCACTAGACATTACTCTCCCAGTAACAGTGGCCGTAGTAAAGTGCAGTTTCTTTAAGCTAAAATTGATGGCACAAGAATGTCTAAGTGGACTTACAGTCATTATTATCAACCATCAGCTAGGCAGCCAACTTCCTTATCATGAGATTATTAATCATTTTGCTTCCAAGAAGGCAAGAAGACAGGTTATAAGTAAAAATGTTTTATTTTGAGAAAATTACTTTCCTAAATTCCCAACTGCATTGAAACTGTGCTTTATGGGCCTGTTTGTTATCGAGCTTGGAAACTCCATACCCCTTAACTTGCTACAGACCATTCAGAGCAATCATTATATGTAATGACTCACACCAGACGGCTGCCATACATAGGTCCCTTATGGCATGGGCCCACTACCATGGGGTACAGTGAGTTCTAGATGTGGTTTCATTACTCTGGAACTCAAACCTTTCGCCAGGTTCTTGCAGGCTGACAGCCTCATCTGGAAGCTCCTACTGGCGGCACGCTTGGGCGGTCTTATGCTGCGTTCGTTTATTCTCAACGATCCGACTCGGATATGATGTCACTTCCACACTAGTAGCGTTCTATTATTTTTTGCACATCCGAGTCGGAGAAAAACATGGATGCCACCCTGAAGCTGTTGTTGCGGTAGCACTGGCCAAGTACCAGGAGCTCCAAAAGCACTACATTACATTTTTTAAGTACGATTATGACTATTACCCCACCATATCAAAACGCAGCCATTTGAACTTCTAAAATGTTCACTTTATTTCATGTTTTAGTTTCTTATGTTACAACACAAACCACGTTTAGCAACACCGGTTTGAAACAAGATTTTTTTCAATATTTCACTCACAAAAAGACCGATTCCCATACCAACAGGAAGCATACAGGCAGTGATACAGATAAGCTATCTTCAAAATATAAAAAAATATCAGTTTCCAATATAAATCAGAGTAACATAGGGAACATGTTATGCTTGACCACATAAGTAAGCCACTCTAAAACATTGAAAAAAGTGTTGATTAAAGGGTGATACCTACTCCGCTCCGTGTAGTTGCTTTACCTCCAAAAATGTATCCTACTTCCTGTGTGTCAGGTGACTAAATGAACAATCAGGGGGCGTGTCCAGAAGGATTTTCATGAGAGTAACGCGGGGGGACAGTGAACTCAGGGACAGACCATATTTCAAGATTTTTTATATTAAAATATATTTTTAATTTAACAAATAGCATGTGGTGAGATGTATTATACATAGTTATTTGCAATTATATTTAAATACAGAAAAATGATTTGATTTTTTTTACTTATATTTGCAACTGAAGTTAAAAAAACTGACAGGGGACATGGCATTTTAGAGTGCTTGCACCACAGTCAGATTATTATTTTAAAGTTAATAAACCCTGAGACCTTGTTTTACGTAGTGGAGAAGGGTTTCATTTAGTAATAAAGCCTGAAAAATTAAGTATCAACCCATTTATTCACAACTTATTCTTGATTATATCATGCGGACACAAATGGCACCATTTGCTAAGAATGACCCAAACATGTAACAGTGTTGTAGTAAAGTTTGTGTAAAGGATATTCAACTGCTGATTCTCCTTGGTTCAAATAATGTTGCTTGCTAATGTTTTTATTGCATTGCTTTCTAGACAAAATATGCTGTTAGCCTGGTGTGCCTTCAACAGAAGCTGTTGTGTTATTTTTGTGTTTATTTTTCCTTTTCTACTATCCCATTTCACTGAATGTTGTGTTTATTTTTGCCTTATGAACATATGTAACACATGAAAGGGTACCTTATTTTAAATTGACGTCCAAATTACCATTTACAAAAACTTTATAACAAATGAAAAAACTATTAATTAATTATACTTTTTGAATTTGTCCAGATTTTACTTTCTTCCCAATTCCCACTAAACCTGCCTTGTCGGCAGCTCTGTAATTCCTTGCACAGATCTGTGGGATGACGAAGAGCGCGCACATGGTTCATCCAACCACACGTCAACCGAGCCGCCGATTCTTTTTTGAACTCTTCACCCAACATGGAAGCCTTTAGTCGGATCATGCACAAGAGTAATGCGTTCACTGACTGTAGTTCCACAATTTCATTTATAGGCGCCAGATCTGAACACAACAAGTTTGCTGGAGAGCAACGTGGCAGGATAGATAATCTGAGTCATCTAAACCAAATCTCGGCAGCGCTTTCCAATTTGCGCTGCCTCATGCAAGAGGCCTGGCGAAAGTCAGAGAACCCATGGTCAGGCTCGAACTTATGACCACCATGAAATAGACTGTCCTGCAATGCAGCGACATAGCGCACTATGCCATGTGGACTTTGAAACACTTATTCTATAATGATGTGTCAATTACCATTTAAAAATGCTTTATTAAGCCTTTAAAACACTTGAAAGGTTACCTTATTTTAAAGTGATGTGCCAATTACCATTTATAACTGTGTTGAAAACCCTTTACAACTCTACAAACAGTAACAAAACAATAATTTTACGGAAACAATAAGTTTAGTTGAGTACCTGTAAAAAAATCATCACTAACATAAGAAAATAATATATTAATCTAAAGAATGTTGTCATAAAACTGTGTGGAGATATGAATAATCAGATAAAGAGTTGAATGGAAAGATATGACTGTATTGTTCAACTGCACATGTATAAATTATTAATAACTGAAAGATAAAAAATATATATATATCTGGCAAACGGACCTTTTTGGCAAATGTGCTTACATAGGTTTAATGCATTTACAAATGATTAAATAACCATTGATATTGTTATTATAAACCCTTTATAGACCTTTTATAAATGGTGCCTTATTCTAACTGGTTACCCAAACAATTACACGAACAAATGTAAATTGCACTGGAATGTCAATCACTCTGGAATGGAGAAAAAACAACACTTTAATCTGATTTTTCACAATTTTCTAATAAGCAATTTGTGTCTATTTCACAAATTCCTGTGATACAGGGCTAATTCACTACATTATGTTGAGCTGCTGTTAGAACTTGACAGCAATAACTCACAGTCAGTTAAGTAATTATAATTATCACTTGTATATACATTTGATTAAGGAAAAATGATCCACAAACGAGAATGGACTCTGTTTCTGTTGATCCTCTGTCTGCGAGTCTTCACTGGTCAATGTCAAGGTACAGTACACAAACACACACGCAGTACACAAACAACACAAGCAGAAACAGAAACAAACATGTTTCCGCTGCATTTCATGAAGACTATCATCTCAAACATGTATTGTCTCATCACAGATTCATTGGACCCACCTGATCTGAGGATCGTTCTGCTGGGGAAGACTGGATCAGGGAAGAGTTCAACAGGAAACACCATCCTGAGGAGAGAAGCGTTTAAACCAGGGTCATCTCGGAGTGAGACTCATGTTGGACTGGAGGTAAATGGAAGGATTATTCATGTCATCGACACCCCAGGACTTCTTGAGGCAGAAATGTGTGATGAAGTGAAGAGTGAGATACTGAAGGCCATCTACATGTCTGAGCCAGGACCCCACGTGTTCCTGCTCGTGATCAGGCTTGATGTGAGGTTCACAGAGAAGGAGCAAAATGTTGTGAAGTGGATCGAGGAGAACTTTGGACAAGATGCCTCCATGTACACAATTGTGCTCTTCACGCATGGTGAACAACTGAGGGACAAATCTGTGGAGGATTTTCTGAAACAGAGCCGAGACCTACGAAGGCTTGTAAACCGCTGTGAGGGCAGATATCACTCTGTTATCAATGACAAGAGAAAAGACAAGACTCAGGTCACAGAGCTGCTGAAGAAGATAGATGAGATGGTGGAGGATAATGGAGGAGAACATTACAGCAGTGACATCTATGAGGAGGCACAGAGAAAGATCAGAGAAGACCCAATGTTTTACATTAAAATGAAAAAACTTGCTGGTATAGCGAAAACTACTGTAGGTAGGATACATGCTGCTACACAACCATTATGGAAGATAGTAGGTAACTTGTTTTGAAACATTATTTAGTATTTTGGTTTGTGAAGGAGTCATTGGTAAGATTCCCACCAAGCAAAATCAAACAAATGTTACATATATAAAGGTTTGGGGAAAAGGTTATTAGTCATGTTATTATTATTATAAATTAGGTAAATTTTTTACCTGACTATGGGTTCTCTCACTTTCCTCCGTCCTCTTGCATGAGGCAGCCCTGCCCAGGATTTCGGTTAAATAAATTAGATTATCTATTCTGCCACGTCGCTCTCTCTCCAGAGACTCCTTGTGTCCAGATCGGGCTCCTGTAAATTCAATCGTGGAAGTATACTGTAGTTGGTGAACAGAATCATCCCGTACCTGATCTTACTAAAGGCGTCTGTGTTGGATGAGCGGTGTGAAACGAATCGGTGGCTGGAACGATCCTGAAGTGTATAAGGATTACCAGGAGTGGGTGTCACGAAACCCTACGTCGGCAAACGGAAGTCAAGACTCATCGGCAAGTTATTTTCCTGGAGAGTAGGCCTGGGGGTGCTCGATAAGGAAGCTGAGGTCTTCCTGCTTAAACGGGTGATTGGCTGTTCTCCACACCTGCTGTCCAACCTGAAAGCTACCACGCTCCCTCTCTAGCCTTCTGATAGCCCTCTGGCTCAGTCTCCTGTCCTGGCCCCTCAGTGTCCTGTCATGGCCCCTCAGTCTCCTGTCACGGCCCCTCAGTCTCCTGTCACGGCCCCTCAGTCTCCTGTCACGGCCCATCAGTATCCTGTCAGGGCACCTCATTGTCCTGTAAATATATCCGTGCTTTACATCAGGGTACTAAACACTTAGGTCAGGATCCTTATCCTTAGATTAGGGTCTCCACCGGGTTTCGTCCACTGGATGTCACAGATGAGCTGCCACCACCTGAGGATACAGCTGTCCAGCTACCTCCAGCGTCCCCTGCAACCCGCTCACAGTCTGAGTCTACAGCTGCCTGTTCACAGCTGAAGGCTACAGCAGCCACTACATCGCTGTCCAAGACCTTAGCACCTATTGCTACTTCCCCTGTGTTGCCTACTGCTGTTTCAACAGTGCTACATGTTGTTACAGCTAAGTCTCCCATGACACATGCTGCTACTACACCAGTGCTGCCTGCAGTTCCTGTTTTAGGTCCTTCTGTTGTCCTTTTCCCTATTCTCTCGCCTGTTGCAGTCCTCCACAAGGACCCACAAAGTGCACCCCAGATGGGCAAACTAAAGTATATATTCATACCAATGTAGCATAGGAAATAGACAGGCATAAACAGAAGGGCCAGGCTGGTACTTTTTCAATAAATGAAAAAAAAACACTGCTCTTACTGTACCTGGTTGTGCGGCCTGACTCTTAACTGGTTTTGCTCTTACATCGTATTCCAAATGAAGAACTGTATAAATATCAGCTGGGTCAGAAAAATAGCTAAATGTTAGCAATAGGCATACAGACATTTCACGGCAAATGTGTTGTTTTATATATATATATATATATATATATATACATATATTTAAATGTTGCAAGGGAGACCGGTATCAATGAGTAAAAGTGGTTCTAATAAGCTAAAAGGGTTCTCTGGAAATTGTGTACTATTTTATGTATTTTTGCTCTATGCCATGTAATTGTTCTTTATGTAATGATTTGTACTACATGTAATTAAAACCACCTAATGTAAACCTTGAATTGAATGTCTAACTGAGGTATGACAGTGATTCTACTCAATGTATATTCACATGTAAACAGCATATTATATATCCAGTCCAACCTGTAAGGTTTAAAACAAACTTTGATTATAAATGTCAGCAGCATAGAGCCATGTATTGCACTTCTGGTTCACTTTTACAGCTAAGCAGGGTTGGGCCTGGTTAGTCCCATGGGAGACCAGTGCTGCTAAAAAGTGGTGTTGGAGGGCCAGGAGAGGGCACTCTTCCCTCTGATCTAAAGATCATTCCCAATGCCCCAGGGCAGTGATGGGGACATCTGCCCAGCAGGTCTAAAGACCACATGGCACGATTCATAGGAGTAGGAGTGTTAACCCTGGTGTCCTGGACAATTTCCCATCTCATACCTTCATGGCAACCTAATCATCCCTATCTCTCAATTGGCTCATTCATTCCCCTCTGCCCCCCTTCTACCCAGGCTGTTGCTACAAATGAGAAAGTTTTCTCAGACAAATTGACTGGTAATCTAAACTAATGTTCCTGACAGCAATAATATATAGTGTCGTTGTATTTATGTCTGTCAACAGTATAGACTGACTTTGTTGTAAATTAAACCAGAAGTTTTAACCTTTCAAGGAACCAACTAAATAGAGCACACACATACAAACATGTTTCAATTAGATTTACATATGCAGTCTCAACAGCATTTATAATTGAGGCCACCCACATGGCTGCGTTCAACATCCCCAATGAACTTGTTTAGAAGTGATTCTATATAATCATGTTTAAATGCAGTTTAAACAGTTTAGAATGGTATTACTAGATGAGAGTCTTATACACCTATCGTTTGAGGCCTGTTCTGCTGTCTGAAGGCAGACAGGGAGAAGGTTCAGTTTCAAACAATGACTGCAGAAATGTTGTTATTGTATAGTTATCTTAAGGGGACTTTCCTTCAGGAGGGGAGTAGCTGGGTCACGACGCCAAGTGAGTGAGTAGGACAGAGAGGGCCCATCAAGGTACTGTTCTTATATTATAGCATCAGAATAAGCTTGTAGCTTATAGCTTAGGACTTATAGCTTATAACGCTATTATATATTAGACTGCTTATAACTATATGATCTATTGTATATTAGACTATAATTCCATCACAGATCTAATATACACTCACCTAAAGGATTATTAGGAACACCCATTCAATTTCTCCTTAATGCAATGATCTACTCAACCAATCACATGGCAGTTGCTTCAATGCATTTAGGGGTGTGTTCCTGGTCAAGACAATCTCCTGAACTCCAAACTGAATGTCAGAATGGGAAAGAAAGGTGATTTAAGCAATTTTGAGCGTGGCATGGTTGTTGGTGCCAGACGGGCTCATCTGAGTATTTCACAATCTGCTCAATTACTGGGATTTTCACGCACAACCATTTCTAGGGTTTACGAAGAATGGTGTGAAAAGGGAAAAACATCCAGTATGCGGCAGTCCTGTGGGCGAAAATGCCTTGTTGATGCTAGAGGTCAGAGGAGAATGTGCCGACTGCTTCAAGCTGATAGAAGGGCAACTTTGACTGAAATAACCACTCGTTACAACCAGGCCCGTTGCGACAAAGCAAGCAAACCAAGCAATTGCTTGGGGCCCCGAGTTGGCCTGGGGCCCCAAGACAACGACTGGTTAAGAATAAAATGCAACGACAAACTGTGTGAGCGCCCCTTTGATAGTCAATGCATCAAAGTGCAATGACACTGTTATCGGGATCCCCCTCAAGGGGCCCCTCTTGTGATCTCTGCTGCGGGGCAAAATACAAAACCTTCTGTCGGCAGTCATCAGGAAACGAAATTAGGATTCAGGAAGCCAGAAAAAAGAGAAAGGAAGAGGAGGATAAGAAAAAAACAAGATAGTGGTAAATGATAAATTACACTGGATAAAATAGCTCTAATTGTCTTGGTGTAATTTTGCAGCCGGTAGGCTAGCAAAAATATGTTTATGTTAGCTTCCGTTACCTGTAACCTGCCTGAAGGCAAATGCTGCCTGTAACGAACAGTTAGTGCAACTTTATTTTCAAACGGATGGTTACATACTACTGTAATATGTTTTTCACAGGATAGGGAAGACGCAAATCTGTTCCAGAATCACTGTTTATCGTATTTAATGACATGACATTGCTATAGCTTTGTAATAACTTTTGATGAAATTGGCATAACGTTAGCATGTTATACTAACTATTCCACTATGATAATCTATTTACCAAATTGGGGTTAGGAAACCCACACAATAAATTCCGTGCATCAAAAATTAGCTTGGAATGTTTTTAAGCATTGGTTACCCTTAACAAAATGTTAGGAATATCTGGTCCGTCTATCCATGTAAAGTTTATAGATTTTTTTAATCATTACCCGATACCTAATATATTACATGATAAATATAATGTGTGTTACCATAAACTGTTCATTTACAGCACGACTTATAATTAGTAAACATTTAATTATACACAAGTATATGCACTTAAACCATTTTTTTATGCCCAGTTTATGCAACACCAGTTTATGCACTGTAAACCTTTTTTTATTTATATAAAGTGTGGGTGAACTTAAACTTTATGGCTATGCTGTGGTTCCTGTAGGTTTTGCATGCAGGGTGAAGGGTTGGGGGGCCTCCATGTCCATTTTGCTTGGGGCCCCCAAATTCCTTCAAACGGCCCTGGTTACAACCGAGGTATGCAGCAAAGCATTTGTGAAGCCACAACACGCACAACCTTGAGGCGGATGGGATACAACAGCAGAAGACCCCACCGGGTACCACTCATCTCCACTACAAATAGGAAAAAGAGGCTACAATTTGCAAGAGCACACCAAAATTGGACAGTTGAAGACAGGAAAAATGTTGCCTAGTCTGATGAGTGTCGATTTCTGTTGAGACATTCAGATGGTAGAGTCAGAATTCGTCGTAAACAGAATGAGAACATGGATCCATCATGCCTTGTTACCACTGTGCAGGCTGGTGGTGGTTGTGTAATGGTTTGGGGGATGTTTTCTTGGCACACATTAGGTCCCTTAGTGCCAATTGGGCATTGTTTAAATGCCACGGCCTACATGAGCATTGTTTCTGACCATGTCAATCCCTTTATGGCCACCATGTACCTATCCTCTGACAGCTACTTGCAGCAGGATAATGCACCATGTCATAAAGCTCGAATCATTTCAAATCAATTTCTTGATCATGACAATGAGTTCAGTGTACTAAAATGGCCCCCACAGTCACCAGATCTCAACCCAATAAAGCATCTTTGGGATGTAGTGGAACAGGAGCTTCGTGCCCTGGATGTGCATCCCACAAACCTCCATCAACTGCAAGATGCTATCCTATCAATATGGGCCAACATTTCTAAAGAATGCTTTCAGTACCTTGTTGAATCAATGCCACGTAGAATTAAGGCAGTTCTGAAGGTAAAAGGGGGTCAAAAACAGTATTAGAATGGTGTTCCTAATAATCCTTTAGGTGAGTGTATATATATATATATATATAAAGGGGGTCAAACACAGCATTAGGTGAGTGTATGTTGATGTCATTCAGACTAATATAACACTTATTACTGACAGGACACTAGACAGATAAGGTTTACTGAGTTATTTGAGAATAACAACTAGTAAGGCCATTTGATAAGATGCTAGACCTAAGTTAAGGGGACCTGCTGTTGATGCTCATGTGAGACAGTCACGGGTCTGAGGAGATAAGGGCATTCTTCTAGAAGGGATGTGAACAACAATGCTAAGGCTATGTAAGCCAACTCTAATTGTTATCCGGGCTTCTTCAAGAGACCTCAATGTCTCTAGTCCACTGCATCTGCCATCTCTGCACCAGCATTGTCATTGTTTTTACATATTTCATTTTGTTTATGTGTCAAACAAACACACTTATCACTGGGCACGGCTTACAATTTTTTGTGAGGAATTACACATTCTTAAAATTTACCTGGTGGACACGTGAACACGCAATTCAAGGGCCGCGGGTGGAGTGGAGGGGCTCATTTGGGATTTAGCAGTTGTTTAACCCACCCCTCATGCTCCAAGGAGGCCTCTGTTGTAAAGGGGAACTTAAATTGGACTGGCGATCAAACTGCATCCTGTCTAGATAGAGATTCCCCTGAGGAAATGCGGTGAGGGCGTGTATAACAGCTGGATATGGCTAAATTCAGTAAGAGAGAAAACGGGGATAAAAGGGTTGAACATAAGAATGTTTGTTCAAACACCACATTACAGTAGTCAGCATGGATCTTTTTAGTCTACATCTCTAGACATAGTAGAAGAACTGCTTTAAAATGGGGACTTTCTCAATGGCTCTGCTTTCATGCTCACAGGTAACATCATGACAAAATGTACATTGAACAAATTATTGTCTCAGTCATTCTGTATTGTTGGGATGCCTTTTCACCATTTTGCTTATACTTATCCAACTCCTCCAGATCTACTGTAGACATATCGCTAAGGCGAAGGGCAACGTGACGTTTCTAGAAACAGTCCAAGGGTGCATCCCAAATGGAGCCACATTCAGTAGCTTGGCCCCTGGTGGAAGAAGGCCCCTGGTGGACAGCAGGACACTTTTAAGGGAACAGGGCTTCATTTGGAAGGCAGCTGATTGAACATGTAGACAATGCAGGGAAGCAGACCCCCCCCTCCATTCTACCAGATGCACAGGATATTCCGCTCCTCGTTGGTGAGGTAACTCTCTGACTCACAATGCTGGTCCACCGCAGACAGACGAGCTGAAAGGAGAACATTCTGGTGGAATTGAGTGGAACTATCAGCAGGGAAGAATACAGAAAAATGTCTGAAGGTAAAAATGAAATGTTTGATTAAATATTACATTAACATTCCCAAGCCATTTACTGTTTGATAAGGATGTAGAAGACTGAACGATTAACTTATCTGACATTAAGAGTAGTGTGACTATTGTAGTGTTAAAGATGAAGTAATGAAAAATAATAGTTTCAGTTAATTCTATGGGTTGTTGTTTATAATGTTTACAGTTATGCTACTAAGGGAGTTGGATGTGAAATCGCTGCCTAATTTCGATGGGTGTGGTTCAACAAAACATGACGGTAATTTCTCTATTATGACTATGACGTTATGGGGTCTTATGGTTGGATAACACATAACCGAACTTTAACCTAGGCAATGTTCATTCTTAACAAGTAATTTTGAGCCATATATTTCAAAGTGTTCAAAGAATACTTGAGTAAATTCATGAATAAATTGAATGAATCCGAAACCTCAATTTTTTAGTTCCTTTAAAATAATAAGTTTATTTCCTTTAAAAATATAATAATGAATTATTGTTGTATACAAATGTTTGGTTATTATTACTATAAGCTTTGTGTGTTTGTTTGTGTGTGTGTTAATACAGGAAGTAGTTCGCCAGCTGAGCTGAGAATAGTTCTGCTGGGGAAGACTGGAGCAGGAAAGAGTGCCACAGGAAACACCATCCTGGGGAGGAATGTATTTCAAGTCGACTCTTCACCGTCCTCCGTGACGGGACAGTGTGAGAAGCAGAGCGGGGAGGTCAACGGGACAAAGGTCCACATCATCGATACGCCAGGCCTCTTCGACACGGCCAAGTCGGAGGAAGAAGTGAAGGAGAAAATAGAGGAGTGCGTCAAAATGTCCGTCCCGGGCCCCCACGCATTCCTGCTGGTGATCCGGCTGGGGGTGAGGTTCACGGAGGAGGAGAGAAACGCCGTCAGGTGGATCCAGGAGAACTTCGGGGAGGACGCCTCGATGTACACCATGCTGTTGTTCACCTGTAAAGACCAGCTGAAGGGGAAACAGGTGTCCGACGCCCTGAAGATGTGCAAGGAGCTGCGGAGGCTCTCCATCACCTTGGGAGGCGGGTATCACTCGTTTAATAACGACGCCAAGGACGACCGTGTTCAGGTCACGCAGCTGCTGGAGAAGATTAAGGAGATGGTGGAGCTAAACGGAGGGGAACACTACACCAACGAGATGTTCAATAAGGCACAGGCAAAGATCAAAGAGGAGGAGGAGAAGAGAAGAGAGGAGGAGAACAGGAGGAGGGAGGAGGAGGAGAGGAAGTTAAAAGAGGAGGTGAAGGTGGAGATCGAAAAAGAGAAAGAGGAAGTAAAGAAAGTCAAGGTGGAGAAAAGGACTAATTTCCGTATCGCTTTAGCGGTGGCCGCTGTGTGTGTTGTTGTCGGGGTGATCATCGCTGCTGCCGCGGACACCACGGTGGCCCTGGCTCTGGCTCCGTTATTACTGGTCCTGGGGGCTGCCAGCGGCATAACAGCTGTTTGCCTCAAGAAAGGAAGATGTGGAGCTAAAAAGGAAGACCTCAGTCGCAAGGGCGTAGCAAAAGGGGGGGACGGGGGGAACATGCCCCCCCAAATGTTACAGACTTTCAATGTGGTCCCCCTAAATAATAAGAACAATTTGTGATAAATATATGATGTGTGTCCCCCCAATATCAAACTTGTTCATACACCCTCGCTTAGTCATTTAACAATGTGATCTACTTAGAGAAGCGTTTCCACAGGTATCCCAATTCCTTTTGTATCCCACTAGAACCTGTTGTCCGATCAGACCGATTGGCAATGCTTGGGATATATAACATAACTGGACTGAATAAAACAACAGAATGTGCAATCGATAGATATTAAATAGGCTGATTGATGGTTTAATTAGATGATGAATGATTTGGTTGACTGTGATTTGATACCAGATTTACCAAAATCTTCTAGTAAAAATGTATCAATTAAGAATTAATAATACTGCTGATAATACCATGACATTTTCTGTGAAGCTATCATAACATTACACCCCTAGACCATGCAACCCAGGAGAACTCACTGTTGGCCCATTCTTCCTAGCTGGTCCCGCTACTTAAACAATATTCACTTATATGTTTTTGTTTTTCGGGGGGGGGGGTTCAATGTATTTATTTAATATGTTCGGTGAAAACAATAAAGCGTCATAAAGGCTGTAAGTAGTGTATAATGATTTTGTTAAAGATATTGTGATGACTGTCTGCTGTATTGTCAATTTCAAATGAATATAGGTTCATTACCATTGTGAAATAGCATTTATAAATATATGCTTTACTGCTTTTAATGTTTTACGTATCCCTGTACTGTGTCCTTGAGTGCAGGGAAAGACACCTTTATATAAAATGTATTATTAATATTATATGGCAAATAGGAAATTAGATGAATATTAAAAATGGAGGAAGACCACGACTAAAAACAAACAAAATATAGCAATTGTCTATATACACTCACCTCAAGGATTATTAGGAACACCCGTTCAGTTTCTCCTTAATGCAATGATCTACTCAACCAATCACATGGCAGTTGCTTCAATGCATTTAGGGGTGTGGTCCTGGTCAAGACAATCTCCTGAACTCCAAACTGAATGTCAGAATGGGAAAGAAAGGTGATTTAAGCAATTTTGAGCGTGGCATGGTTGTTGGTGCCAGACGGGGCGGTCTGAGTATTTCACAATCTGCTCAGTTACTGGGATTTTCAAGCATAACCATTTCTAGGGTTTACAAAGAATGGTAAACATCCAGTATGTGGCAGTCCTGTGGGCAAAAATGCCTTTGATGCCGTTGATGCTAGAGGTCAGAGGAGAATGGGCCGACTGCTTCAAGCTGATAGAAGGGCAACTTTTACTGAAATAAACACTTGTTACAACCGAGGTATGCAGCAAAGCATTTGTGAAGCCACAACACGCATAACTTTGAGGCGGATGGGCTACAACAGCAGAAGACCCCACCGAGTACCACTCATCTATACTACAAATAGGAAAAAGAGGCTACAATTTGCAAGAGCACACCAAAATTGGACAGTTGAAGACTGGAAAAATGTTGCCTGGTCTGATGAGTGTCAATTTCTGTTGAGACATTCAGATGGTAGAGTCAGAATTTGGCGTAAACAGAATGAGAACATGGATCCATCATGCCTTGTTACCACTGTGCAGGCTGGTGGTGGTGGTGTAATGGTTTGGGGGATGTTTTCTTGCCACACTTTATGCCCTTTAGTGCCAATTGGGCATCCTTTAAATGCCACGGCTTACCTGAGCATTGTTTCTGACCATGTCCATCCCTTTATGGCCACCATGTACCCATCCTCTGACGGCTACTTCCAGCAGGATAATGCACCATGTCACAAAGCTCGAATCATTTCAAATTGGTTTCTTGATCATGACAATGAGTTCAGTGTACTAAAACGGCCCCCACAGTCACCAGATCTCAACCCAATAGAGCATCTTTGGGATGTGGTGGAACGGGAGCTTCATGCCCTGGATGTGCGTCCCACAAAACTCCATCAACTGCAAGATGCTATCCTATCAATATGGGCCAACATTTCTAAAGAATGCTTTCAGCACCTTGTTGAATCAATGCCACGTAGAATTAAGGCAGGTCTGAAGGTGAAAGGGGGTCAAACACAGTATTAGTATGGTGTTCCTAATAATTCTTGGAATTTCCCCATTCATCCATTATACAGGTGTTCACCTGGGCAAATGTATGGGGTCTTTGTTGCCTTATTTTCCACTACATAATGCACCTCACATTTTCAATCAGCGACAGGTCAGTACTGCAGGCAGGCCATGCTAGAACCCGCATTCTCTGCTTACACAAACGCTTGTAGTCTGGGCAGAATGTGGTTTGGCGTTGTCCTCCACAGGACACACCTGCCCCTGCCCTACCTGCTTTCCCAAGTAGGTAACTGTAGCCCTGCCGAACGCACACTTAGCAAGGATGAGTGTTAACGAAGCCCCGTCCAGTCTCTGAAACACAGTTGTTAATGTGGAAAGATGGTCAGCCCATGAGGTCTATTGGGCACATCAGACAACACTATGTTAACCAGGCGTGTAAATGTAGCAGGAGCATTGGACATGCCAAACAGCATCACTGTGTGTTGCAAAAGGTCATCAGGGGTAACGAACACAGATATCTCAGATGCACCTGCCAATATCCTTTTTTGCTATCCAGTTTGTCACATAGGCTGCAGCCTCAATCGTGTCCACACCAGAGGTGGACATTTACCTGAGTAAAAGCACTTTCTGAGTAACTCTGAGTTCACACGTTTTGGGAATTAAACACCAAATTGATCAGGTAAAGGGAGTTCATATCTTAACAGTTACCTATAAAACAATAAGAAAGAGTAAAGAAAATATCAATCATGGTCACCGGTGGATTAGTAAAAAGCTGTAGGATCTGCGAGACTGGTAGTAGTACTTCTGTGGGAGGGGAGATTTAGCCTTATAAAGGCCTTTTAGTTATTTAAGGTTTAGAGATCATTAAATCAAAACACAAGCTTTTGTGTTAAGTGTGATATTGTCAATTACATAGAGAATTCAACTTGGTTACGACATGATACTGGTTGTGTCATTGTTTTAAGACAGCATTTATTTGGTGTGATGTGTAGACTTTTGCTTCAATCTAAAGTTGTTTTATGTCTGACCGTAATACCAGCAAAGCTGCTATCTTCATGAAATGACACCTAATGACATTATTGTAGACAGTTTAACATTGGAGTTGAAGTACTACATCTCTTTCTGTACCATGTTATGGTGTTAATGTAAATCCATGGCTCACTGTGTGTATTGCTGCCTGGTTAGTCAAGGGCTCCACCAGTTTCTGACCATTCCTGTTGTAAACCACACTGCAAAGCCTGTAAACGCACCCAGGACAACTCCATGAATACTACCAGACAGCACCCCCATAAGCCCCCCAGCCACTATGGACACGAAGAGCTCCAGTCTGTCACTGATGATTCTCTGTCTGTCTTCCTTCCTCCACTGGTATCTGTAGCGGTCCCTCTCCTCCACCTCATTGGTCTGCACTGCCGAGAGAAAACCAGGTGGAAAAAATGTATACATGGTAACAATTTTTGTATTCGATAGATTTCACAAATCACCAGCAGATGGAGTATTTTATTACAGTTTTTCTCTATTGCTAACACACTAAAACCCATTGGCTGAACAAAGTACTCAGTTGCCTAAACTCATTTGACTAATTGCGCAGTCTGTTATCAAGACCTTAAACCATTTCACATGATAAAACAGAATTTGCAGATCTCACTGATCAGCAAAAACTCTAAACACAATCTCATTCTAAAAACATATTCTGCACTCTAATGAACATGTCATCCATGCTGGTAAACACAAGTGTCTACAATCAACCACAAATATGGAACACAATGTCATTGATTGAACACAATTACTCAATATTGATTCAAATGATGTGACACAACCAATATAAGCCAGTTCAGAAAGCAAACAGGTTGTTGAAGGTGGACAGGAGAAATAGTGAGAATGGATAGAAGGAAGAATCCGAGAGGACAAGGACGAGTGCGTATGCGAGGTGGCCAAAAAGGAGGAGGAGGAAGAGAAGGAGGGCAAGAAAAATGAGGACAAGAAGGAAGAAGAGTACAAGGAGAAGGAATAACAAAACATTGCAAAGAGCAAAGCAGAGTAGTAATTCCTAGTTGATTTTTAGCTACTTTGATAGAACATGTTTTCGTTCATCAAAAGACAATGACGGAAAAATATAAACAAATTGTTTTGGAATACAAAATCTACTTCTCCCTGACAATTATATGTTTTGAACAATGTGTTTTCTATTTGTTGGTGTATTGTTTACTGACTGCTTGATTGTGTATATCATTGTGATGACTTTGTTTATGTTTTGAGGCGAAAGTTTCATTTTGCAAGAGTGAGCTGTTTTGTAAATAGTGCTTGGATATGAGGTTTTGTGTGTAATGTCTTCAGAAACTGAAGCAGGGTTTTAGAAATTGTGTTTAAGCAAATGAGAAAAACTGTAAATTATTTCATTTGTATTTGAAACTTGTTAAAAAACAAAAAAGATTAAACATGCAATTCAGTGGGCTTCATTTGATTTACAGCTGAAATAGACTTCAGACGAACAAATGAAAACTCCTGGGGCCTCATGTAAAAGATTGCGCATCTTACATAACAGAAGATGGTGTACGACCAAAACTGGAAAGTTCCTACGCACAGAAAAATTCACATGTATGAAACCGGTCGTACGCCAGATCCTGCGCACCTTTCCTTAATTAATCACAATCAACGTGAGATTGAATGCACGTGAACGAGCCACTGACCCCGCCTTGCCTCCTCCCATAAATGAATATGCAGATAGCCTATATATGCGCCCCTTAGGTCATTTCTATTTATTTGCCTGAATTACAATGCCTAAACACACAAAAAAGAACATCTTAACAGACTGTGAAATCGAGGTTCCAACAACAGAGGTGAAGGTGAGGAAACATGGCCTGTCATCAGGTATTAGGAGAAAAAAAAGCTGGCGGAGTGGAAAACTGTCACTAGGGCTGTAAATGTTCGGAGAACCGGACCATGGTCACGCATCATAATCAGGCAGCGCCAACGGCCTTTCAGCTGCCGTATGGTCCGCTCCACCACTGACCGTGCCCCCTATATGTACATCATTGTAACGCTGCTCTTGCTCATTTTGGGGGTTTGTGAGCGGGGTGAGGAGCTAAATTTGCAACGGGTAACCACGGTCACTTACCGGTATACATTAACATGCTCACGTCAAGTACATTTTTTATACATCACACCATGTGCATGGAAACCAGTGTACGCAAGCTTTTCGTGGATACGCAACATTTATACATGAGGCCCCTGGAACTTAAAAAAAATCAATTTGCCCCAAACCCAAAATGCAGTCTGTGACTTTTGCAAATATCAAAATAATCTTCCAAACCCCAGATTTTGGCATTGATGTGCAAAATGTAATTTAGAGTTAGGTTCATAAATATTCCGACATTTATTTGAGGGTATCTGCATCCAAATTGACAAAATGTTTGTAGGATCTACAGTACCTACAATGCCCCCCTGTCACGTTTCCTCTATGTAGCAAATAGAGGGACAGGCGTGAAGGTTGCAATAATCCAATAACTTTATTTCACTCAAAGACTGCCACGTGGGGCAAAAACAGCTAATACATAGATAAGGACACGTAACAGGGAACATTAACCGACAAGAGACAAGACCAAACACTAAACCTAAATACACTTACTAACGAAGACAATGTACAACACCTGGACATGGAAATTAACTAAACCGTGATCTATTGGGTAACTAAAACATGTGACAAGACAAGGGAGTGAGGGGCGGGAACCTAAACCCAAAACAAAGCACACCGGGAGACATCTCAAGACAAAACAATGCAAGGCACAAAAGGGACACTAGGGGGAACCATAACACCACACACTGGGAGAGAACCTATATACATAACACACATAACAAAACAGTACAACTAAACCACCGTAAATATATACTGAACACAGGAGACATAACAGCACACAAAAGAGGGGCATATTATACAGTCCATACAGGGCTGGACGTGACAGTACCCCCCCTCAAAAGCCCACCACACCGAGGGGGGGCAACAGAAAACTTGGGGTCAGAGGGAACAGAGGGCGGCCCGTGGTCAGGAGGGACAGAGGGCGGCCCGGGGTCAGGAGGGACAGAGGGCGGCCCGGGGTCAGGAGGGACAGAGGGCGGCCCGGGGTCAGGAGGGACAGAGAGGGGCCTTGGGTCAGGCACTTTAGGTGGCCAGGGCGGCAGGGTGTCTGGGAGCCCTGGCGGCAGGGGGTCTGGGAGCCCTGGCGGCAGGGGGTCTGGGAGGTCCGGTGGTAAAGTCAGCGACGGGGTTCCGGACGTCAGCGACGGGGGATGCGGACGTCAGCGACGGGGGTCCGGACGGGGGTCCGACATCAGCGACGGGGGTCCAGACGGGGGTCCGGAAGTCAGCGGCGGCTAAGACGGGGGTCCGGACGTCAGCAGCGGCAGAGACGGGGGTCCGGACGTCAGCGGCGACTGAGACGGGGGTCTGGGAGGTCCGGTGGTAAAGTCAGCAACGGGGTTCCGGACGTCAGCGACGGGGGATGCGGACGTCAGCGACGGGGGTCCGGACGGGGGTCCGGACATCAGCGACGGGGGTCCGGATGGGGGTCCGGACATCAGCGACGGGGGTCCAGACGGGGGTCCGGACGTCAGCGGCGGCTGAGACGGGGGTCCGGACGTCAGCGGCGGCTGAGACGGGGGTCCGGACGTCAGCGGCAACTGAGATGGGGGTCCGGACGTCAGCGGCGGCTGAGCGCAGACTGCCAGAGGCGCTGGCGGAGGGCAGACTGCTGCCGGAGGCGCTGGCTGTGGGCAGACTGCTGCCGGATGCTCTGGCGGTGGGCAGACTGCTGCCGGAGGCTCTGGCGGAGGGCAGTCTGCAGGATGCGGCTGTAGCCACCCCACATCGCCCCCCCGAAATGTTTCTTGGGGAGACAGTCCTCCCTCGGGAGCGGGGAACCTCTTATGAGGGCTGGCACCTCCTCCTCTTCGCTCTCATACTGGGGGAGGTCGGCCATCTTGGAGAGGTCCACCATCTTGGGAAGGGGTGAACCCCTGATGAGGGCTGGCATCTCCTCCTCCTCCTCGCACCACCCATGAATGGAGCTGGCATCGAACAGGTGAAAGGGGGGCCTAGGGGCAGTAACTGGGGCAATAACTGGGGCAATACCTGGGGCAATACCTGGGGCAATACCTGGGGCAAAACCTGGGGCAAAACCTGGGGCAAAACCAGGTGCCCTTACTGGGGCCAAAACAGGTGCCCTAACTGGGACAGAAACAGGTGCCCTCACTGGGGCAGAAACTGGAAGCCTAGGGGGACCTACATAAGCCCTAGGGGCAACTCCATGAGCCCTAGGGGCAACTACTGGGAGCCTAGCCTGAGAGCTAGCGTCTATGCTAGGAGTGCTAGCCTGGGGGCGGAGAGCGGTAGCCGGGGGCTAATGGAGGTAGGTTGCTGGGTGATGGAGGTGGCCTGAGAACTACGGGAGCATAGTGGAAGGCAAGGGGTTCTAACACCCAGACGGGGGGCCCTAGCAAGCGGGCTCACACCCTGAACCTGTGAGCTAGTAATATCCCAGTCCTCTTCTATATCCCTGAAGAAAATTTCCTCTTCGTCCTCGTCTTCCTCCCGCAACCTCAACTCCTCCTCAGCTCCGTTATCCCAGCCATAGCCCTTACCCCCTACTTGCTGGGGGTGTCCCGTTGGGAGCGTGAAGAGCTCCAGGTCCTCCAAGGAGAAAGGGGGAAAGCGGGCTCCAGAGGCTGAGGCCATCGGCTGGTCCATGTGAGCCTGTAGCTCCATGGCTCTAGCCTCGATCTCCTCCTCCATACGGCGGGCAGCACCATTATCCCTTCGCTGTCTCTTCATTAACGGTCGGTTAATCTGTCACGTTTCCTCCGTGTAGCAAATAGAGAGACAGGCGCGAAGGTTGCAATAATCCAATAACTTTATTTCACTCAAAGTAAAGACTGCCACGTGGGGCAAAAACAGCTAATACATAGATAAGGACACGTAACAGGGAACATTAACCGACAAGAGACAAGACCAAACACTAAACCTAAATACACTTGCTAACGAAGACAATGTACAACACCTGGACATGGAAATTAACTAAACCGTGATCTATTGGGTAACTAAAACATGTGACAAGACAAGGGAGTGAGGGGCGGGAACCTAAACCCAAAACAAAGCACACCGGGAAAAATCTCAAGACAAAACAAGGCAAGGCACAAAAGGGACACTAGGGGGAACCATAACACCACACACTGGGAGAGAACCTATATACATAACACACATAACAAAACAGTACAACTAAACCAATGTAAATATATACTGAACACAGGAGACATAACAGAACACAAAAGAGGGGCATATTATACAGCCCATACAGGGCTGGATGTGACACCCCCCAAATGTGCATCGCAGTTTGTTGCATATGGTGCTGCTGCTTTTTGCGGCAGAAGGGGGAATTACACAATATTAGGCATAATGTTACGGCTGATCAGTGTATGCTGTGATAAACCGCTGAAATAATGATAATTTAATTAATGTCCAAATATTTATAGACCTAAGTGTATATAGAGAATATATAGATATATACTTTGTAATTGAAAATGTTGCCTTATGATGACATACTCAGATATACAGAACCCTTCTTCGCAGCTCTGAGCATTTCCTCTTGCTTAGCTAGCAGTTGTATCTTCAGTCTATCTTCCATGATCGCCCGCTGATGAATTTCCAGCTTCTCCTCAGTGGGAATGGCTGTTGCCATGGTGTCTTGTAGTCATAGAAATATTATTTTATTTCATTTTCCATGATAGGATGCTCTGACTTGAGCTAGGTGCTTGTGCATACATTTAAACTTCATCACGGTGAATAATAAACTACTACCGCTATGTCAAAGAGCTACCTACTATTGGATACTGACATGTACAGAAAAGCACAGCTGTGAGTCATTGGAAGGGCTTCAGGAATTCGATTTAAACTTATAGCCCCAATAAAACACCCCCAACACAAAAAAAACGACATAAGGTTTTATTTAGAAAACAATGAAAAGGCCAGAATTGGTCCATTCACGGTAATGATATCACCGCAAAAAACATTTAGTTTTAGCATTATTTCACAGTAGTACCAGTATGTATCAATTAACAAAACTGTGAATGACATACAGTCGTGATCAAAAGTTTTCAGAATTAAACAAATACTATTTTCACAAAGTGTTGATGATGGCAATTTGCATATACACCAGAATGTCATGAAGAGTGATCAGATGAATTGCAATGAATTGTAAAGTCCCTCTTTGCCATGAAAAGGAACTTAATCCCCAAAACACTTCAGCCCTGCCATAAAAGGACCAGCTCTCCGTGAATGTTTCGTCAACTCAGGTGAGAGTGTTGATGAGGACAAGGCTGCAGATCACTCTGTCATGCTGATTGAGATAGAATAACAGACTGGAAGCTTTAAAAGGAGGGTGATGCTTGAAATCATTGTTCTTCCTCTGTCAACCATGGTTTACCTGTAAGGAATTGTGCCATCTTCTTTGCTTTGCACAAAAAGGGCTTCACAGGCAAGGATATTGCCTCTAATAAGATTACACCTAAATCAAACATTTAATAAATCACCAAGAACTTCAAGGAGAGAGGTCTAATTGTTGTGAAGAAGGCATCATGACACCCAAGAAAGTCCAGCAAGTGCCAGGACCATCTTCTAAAGTGACAGACTGATATTCTCCAAAAGGTAAAGGGATTTGACTACTGAGGACTGGGGTAAAGTAATTTGATATATGATGAATCCCCTATGCGAAATGACAAGGTGAGCGCTACCATCCGTCATGTGTCATGCCAACAGTAAAGCATCCTGACACATGTGTTGGGTTGCTTCTCAGTCAAGGGAGAGGGCTCACTCACAATTTTGCTTAAGAACACAGCCATGAATAAAGAATAGTACCAACAAATCCTCACAGAGCAACTTCTCCCAACCATCAAAGAACAGTTTGGATATGACCAATGCCTTTTCCAACATGATGGAGGACCTTGCCATAAGGCAAAATTGATAACTAAGTAGCTCGGGGAACAAAACATTTAAATTTTGGGTCTGTCACAAACCCTCCTCAGTAGCCTGTTTTTCCCTGTGTGTTTGTGTTGTCCGTTTTTGGTTCCTTGTTGTCGTTCCTGAACGCACCCCTCCTGTGCCATACCTGTGTCCTCTCCCAATCATCACACCTGGTCCTGACGAGCCTGCCTGCCTATTTAACCATGGAGCTGTTTCCAGTCCTGGCCAGATCGTTAAGTCACATCCGTATGTGCTACTTCTAAGAATTAGAACCAACGTTTGTCTGCCTAGGACTACGGACACCTAGCTGGGAGCTCTCATGATACCCGCACAGGACACCAACCCTTCTGGCCACCAAACCATTCATTGGAACATTTTGTTGTAGAACGGCTTCACCACCAACCTCAGGAAATTATAATTTCTGTTTTCTATCAGTTCACATTCACTTGGGATCTGCAAAGTTTGTTTTCTGTTATCCATTATACTATCAATAAATCCATATTTTTGTTGACGTGCACATCTCTCTCCAGTCTGCTTTTGGGTTCTACCCCCTCATAGACAAACCCTGACAGGGTCTATGGCCAGGAAACTCCACAGACCTTACTTGTGGTCGATCCTCGAGAGGCGGGTGGACAAACAAAACCACACAAATTCTGACAAACTCCAAGCATTGATCATGCAAGAATGGGCTGCCATCAGTCAGGATGTGGCCCAGAAGTTAATTGACAGCATGCCAGGTGGATTGCAGAGGTCTTGAGAAAGAAGGGTAACACTGAAATATTGACTCTTTGCATAAAATGAATATAATTCTCAATAAATGCCTTTGACACTAATGGACTGCTTGTAATTATACAGCATATTATAGTAACAACTTATAAAAAGATCTAGGAACACTGAAGCAGCAAACTTCGTGGAGACCAATACTTGTGACATTCTCAAAACTTTTGCCCACGACTGTAGGTCCTCAAGATATTTTATCTAAACAAGTTTCGATATAATACTGTAGCCTAGGTATGGTAGGCTACAATTAAACTTGGTGGCTGTCACGTGGGACAGTCGTGCAAAACTTAACGTTTGCTAACTGGTTAGGGAGTTGACTCACAGTTACAGGGAATTGGGGAAACATGAGAATGCCAAAGCATGCCAAAACACATGTTTAGCGGTGAGTCATTTACCTTCAAGGTTTTAATAATTTTACCAGAACTGTATAAATGTATCCAAGAAACATGTGGAAAAATAAATTAACAAAGCCGGAATTTTAAAATAAATAAAACCGGAGGTTTGTGGGAGGGATTCTCCCACACCTGTTCTCACACCTGATAAGATGATATGTGGACAAAGAATACTGAATGAGGAAATTAAAAAGGTATTTTCTATTTCTGTGTGTCAGCAAGCATCAAACTGTTAAAAGTAATTATGCTAAAGTCATGCAGTTATTATAACAGTAATCTTAACTCACCTAGTAGTCCTACTGATGTGTGACTCTGTCCTCCTTCTAGTCAAATCACCCAACACACAAATGCTTTTTATTGTTGAGGGTGTGTCCATTGAGGTGTAATGTGGTCTCACCAGTTTATCCATGACATTGAAGTCAGTGCTCCAGTGTGGTACAGCACTATTTGTATTACATGTCTGCATAATTAACTGGCTAATCCCTCTTGATAAACCGGTTGGAGTTAACATGACAAACTGGGTCATCCGAATCTACCAAGTCCAGGGGCAAAAATCTGACATCAACTTTGGAAGGGACAATTACATGAAATTTGCATAGGAACAATTTTTGCGGGGGACACCAAAAGTAGTGCTGTAACAGATATCCTACATTGTAAATGAAACAAAATAGTTATAACATTGTTCCTTATCAGTCCAGTATGTATGCAGGTATTCATTTTTACAACCAGCAATGCAAATGGTACTGGGTACATTTTTGTAAATACAATGATCATGGTGCAATCTCATCTAAAAACAATTCCATTAAAAGCCATTACAAAGTTGGTCTCAGTATTGAATTTATCTTACTACCAGCACCCAAAACTACACAATTACAGTTTTTCCCGATTGCTAAAACACTAAAAGTGAATGCTCATAACAAAGCGTTGAAACCGTAACGTTTGCATACATTTGGTACACTCAGGCACCAAATAAATAAACACAATGTCGGCATGGTACCGTAAACAATTCTGTAACACACGGTGCAAAACACTACACACATCGTGCATGTGTTACACACTTTGGCCAATGATGAAACACTCTGCAGTCAGCACGTCCATTCAATAGTTAAAACATACACGACATTAGCAACACTCCCGCACACATCGTAAAACACTTAACCCATAACTGAACACCAATCAGTCACTATATAATTCAGGTATGAGCACCTGTCGTGAGACAATTGTGAATATGGAGGCTGAAGGACCAAGGGGAAGGAGAAGATGAGGAAGAGACTGGAAGAGGGAGAGGAGAACGAGGAAGAGACGGGGAGGGAAGAGGGAGAGGAGATAGAGGAAGAGACTCTGGTAAAAACCAGACATCGGGACTGAAACATCATCGGCCAAAGAGCCATCGAGAATGTCGCCGGGCAGTGCGCGGGCAACATCACCCTGTGTGCAGCCATTAGTGGTCAGGGGGTCCTCCATCACCATGCCACCCTGGGTCCCTACAACACTGCACACATACTGACATTTCTGCATGCACTACATGCCGCGGTCACATAGGACCAACCAGGGCAGCCCATGTTCGTTGTCATCTGGGATAATGTCAGTTTCCACCGGGCTGCTCTGGTCCAGAACCTGCCCCCTTATTCCACATTCCTCAACCTGATAGAGGAATTATTTTCAGCATGGCGGTGGAAGGTCTATTACTGCCTACCACATGCACGCGTGCCACTCCTGCGAGCAATGGAGAAGGCATGCGGAGACATCGAGGTGGGCTCGATCCACGGGTGGATACGCCATGCCCGGCGATATTTTCCCGTTGCCTGGCAAGGGAGAACATTGCCTGTGATGTGGACGAGGTGACGTGGCCCGACCCCAATCGACGGAGTGATCCCTGACTTGTAATGGGAGTTGTTTTACTACCTGTACAATGTATCACTGAGGCTTGGTTGCGGGAATACAGTTTTTTCCAATTACTAACACAATAAAATGACATGCATAGCACAATTATTTAAACTGACACACAGAGAGCAAAACCTCTTCTCAAGTCTCCAAAAGTCTAAACACATTTTCTGCTTTACACACATTTTGCTATTCGAAATGGCACTTTTTAAATACACTGAACACGGTTCTCTGCATAAGACACAACAATCTGATAGCAACTGACATGCTTGCTATTTCAAAACACTGCCATTCAAAATGACACTACATGAGCTAATTAGCCAACATATGTACCACTTCAATCAGGAATTAAGCACTATAAAAAAAACACATGTGAGCAACTTTTGGTTTTTTACAACAACAATGGAAGACATTGCAGAGAGAGGAAGAGGATGAGGGAGGGCAAGAATAAGAGGGGGAGGAAGAGTGAGAAGTAGGGGTAGAGCTGGTAGAGGAGTTCATGGCTCAAATGTAACTAAAGTTTCTTTCACACTATGTAGTACACTACATTTCAAAGTGTATCAGTTGGGTGACACCTGTTTACTTCATGAATGGCTGATGTCATACACTAACTGTTCAAGTGTCCTGTACTCTACTGTTGGGGAAATTTATTTAGGCTGCATTGTCCAAGCCATGTATCTATATATCTCTATCTAAAGAATTGAGAGACGCAACCCATGGTGGAGGAAGGGGCCAAATGTTCACCAGGGTACAGGAAGATGCCATTGTAAACTTGGTTTTGGAAAATAATGAAATCAGATTACAAGAAATTCAAAGCCACATCATCCAAGACAACACCATATTCAACAACATTCAACGAGTCAGTCTGTTCATATTGGCTCGCATTCTGAAGCGAAACCAAATCAGAATGAAACAACTTTATAAGGTGCAGTTTCAGAGAAAAGATTTTTAGCATAAAGGGGAGGGATGGAAAACTCAGTGCTGTAGTTCTTAGCTGGTAAAACATGTGTTGAAATAGCTAGTAATAAAAGGTGACTGTCTGTATGCTTGCCTTAGATTAATCTTTAAATAATCATTTCAATCATATGCCTTGAGTTAGAGGAGGAATAGCAGTTAAGACTAAGACAGAGTACTGTGAAAAAATGATTTAGGAATGAAGATGGCGGACTAGGCTAGAGCATGTAAGGGCGCAAGACAAAACATTGAGATAAAACTTAAATAAATAAAGACACAGCAATAGTAGCTATTGTATTCAAAATAATTAAACAAGCTGGACAATAACAAGAAAGAAATTAAGAAGATAGAGCGATTTATTGACAAATATTACGTAAGTAAGCATCTAACAACTATGG
>JACXGM010009468.1:6130-27625 GCA_016801145.1 Umbra pygmaea
TATACAAATATAAAATTATACATTTATTAATCAATATTATTTCCCTATTTATTTATTTCTGTGATCATTTATTTCTGTATTTATTTATTTTTATATTCATTTATTCCCATATTCTTTTATTTCTGTATTTATTTATTTCCGTATATATTTATTTCCGTATTTCTACATCCTTAAGCTAATGAGAGGGCGGGACTTAATCATTCAGCCATAGCAAGCAAGCCAAGAGCGGGAGATAGAAACCATATATACGGTCTGTGAAATAGATTGTGAACGTAAAAAACGCAGCTGGGGAGGAACCAAGGGTACAACACGGGGTTGGTTTGTAGGATAAATGATTATTTCACCAACCCCAAAACAAGATGCAATGTCACAAACAGAAAATCCAGCTAACTGTGCCGATTAGTTGCGTTTTTTGTGGCTTCGGTGTCACCTGTTGTGCTACGTTAACTACCGTAGCTGCTCTCTTGCTCCGGCAAACTTAGTTTCTGTGTGTGTGTGTGTGTGTGTGTGGTTGACTTGGTGTGTTTGTGTGTGTTTTAAAGACAACGGAACATTGCACTGGAGGTTCTATTTGATGAAATGGATAGGCTACAATGACAAGGGCGTCCGACTGCTCCGGCATGAACGGAATCGTATATTGAAAAATTAAGGCAATGATCACACTTCATCCAAATTCCTACACGGCAGGGTCAACTTCTCTGTTGTTAGATGCTGCTTACTGCAATAAACTTTCAGCAAGACCCTCCATGCGAAAAAGTTAATAATCAAATAATAACCAAAGCTGGCATTTTCAACTAGGGTAGCCAAGACTCAAATCTCTGGCAAGAGACTGTATGAAGCCTACTAACGTAGTAATCTAGGCATGTAAAATCGATCTTTACACTCTGATACCGATCAACCAATGGGAGAAATGTGACACTGTGACATGCTTTGATTGACAGCCTCCTCATTAACCTAAGGATCTGGAAATACAGAAATAAATATATACAGAAATAAATAAATACAGAAATAAAAGAATATGGAAATAAATTAATATAAAAATGTATAAAAACTGAAATAAATTATCACAGAAATAAATAAATACGGAAATAATATTGATTAATAAATGTATAATTTTATATTTGAATTTTATATTTGTATATTTTTATGTATATTTTTATGTATATTTTTATGTATAAATATGTTTATTGATGAATATATTTATTTATTTATTTATTTATTATTTTGGCAGACTTTTGGTCCTCCATAGATGTAGGATTTGAAGAATGCTGGAATGTGTCATGTCTCCAGTGAAATGTAAATAAATTCAGTGAATACTGCAGACAGCTGGTCTGCACAGTGCTTCAGGGTGGAGTCCAGCCCCGCCGCTTTAGTGGGTTCTGTTTCTTGAATAATCTGTTGACATCTCTCTGTAACACAAAGAGGGTCATTGTAGTGGCAGGGTGATTGAGATGGGTGTTCTGTCCTCAATGATGGGGTTCTGGAGGACTCGGCCAGTGGGCTGCTGTAGATGGTCAGGATTTTAATAGATTGTTTATATTTGGGGAGTTTGTGGCTTAGATTATCTTTGTTAAAGTATGACCGCTCCACTCCAAGTATCTGGTTGGTTAGCTACCCTTATACTTCATGCATGTCAGCACTCGGTTGAATTTAAACACCGAACAAAACAAAATTTGTGAATTTCCATGGGCTACAGAAGGGCATGCAGTTAAAAAAGTCAGAGAAGCAACCAAGAGGCCAATGGTAAATCTGAAGGAGCTGGAGAGAGCCGGAGAGAACCGTACATGGGACAATTGTTAAACTGACACTCCACAAAGCTGGGCTTAATGGACGTGTACCATATAGAAAGTCATCTCTGAAAAAAGCCCATATCAAATCCCTTTTGTTGTTTGCCAAAAGGCATGTGGGAGGCAAAAGGTTGTTTTGTAAAAATTGTGAACCACCAGCTATATCTGGGCTTATTATCAACAAAGTATTTTTACATTTTATGACATTCCGAGCTTTCAAATGGAATATCATGCACTGAAAAAAAGGAACATTTGGAAAGCTTTGGTTGTTCAAATGTTGTCTCTTTTTGGAATTCTAGTACTGAAAGGTCAACCCTCAAAATATTTGCCAAATATCTCACCCCAACAAAGGTCCCCTTTGTTTACGCCCATTTCGGATCGTTTACACCCTCCTAAGCCTCAGCCCCACCCATCTGTCAACTGTTGTGTCGTCAACTGTTGTGTCATCAACTGTTGTGTCGTCAACTGTTGTCGTGTCAACTTTTGTCGTGTCAACTTTTGTCGTGTCAACTGTTGTCGTGTCAACTGTTGTCGTGTCAACTGTTGTCGTGTCAACTGTTGTCGTGTCAACTGTTGTCGTGTCAACTGTTGTCGTGTCAACTGTTGTGTCAAGTGGTTCATAAATGTGGCCACTATGTTCTTCGGGGAATAAAGTAATCGACATTAGTGTACAAAATATACACTGAGGAGCCAACACTCTATGCCTACTTACAGGTGAAGCTAATAACGTTAATCAATGAATGAAGGAGACACACTGAAAGTCCTTGCTTGAGTTCCTCTCCATCTTATTTCGAGGCAGGTACTGTAGTGCCAGAAGTATTCCAAAAGGTGATCCAATAGAACTTCTCAGACTGATCAATGTTTACTATTGATGCGCTTGTCTGCTTTTTTTCCAACCCGCGGGTCCCGCATTTATGAAATTATTTGGCCTACCCCAGCCAGCCCCGCACCACTTTATTTTTACAACCCGCCCTGCACCTGTGACCATTAAATAGACATACACTGTAATGGAAATGAAAACATCCTTTATTACAGCCTGAAAGTGCAGAAACATTGCCCTTTTAACTGACAACAACAGACGATTATTAAATATAAATTAAATAGACCATGAATCAGTTCATGTGATAAACAATTTAAACATTTAAAGCAGATTTATTATCATCTAATAGGCTAAAAAAAGAAATCTATCCGATATGTATAAGCCAAGTGCGCTACATAAAAACAATTAACTTTGTTTTGTTTTTTAACATATGAGAATGTTCATTTGGCGTTTTTGCGTTCGCTGTGCAAAAAAAGAATGCCATCCACTGTACCAGGATTTAATCTGTTTCTCCTAGACTCTAGCACCCGGCCAGCAGAACTGACGCCTGGGCACGCAATGACCCGCCCCAACCCGCCCCGCAAATAAAGTGGCAATTTATTTACCCGCCCCAACCCGACCCGCGGGAAAACTGTGGGGTCCGCGGGTTATGAGACAATCCACGCATCACTAATGTTTACAGTTAGCTACATTCACTGTCCGCCTTAAACAAGGACACACAGCACACCAAAAGGAGTGCACTATGTATGAAACTATTACTCCATCTGCTTGTTATAGTTTGCAAATACTGGACGAACGTCTCGTCACAACAACACATTTCATCTCAGTTTCTTCACCATCCATGTTTGAGCCTCTGCATGGCTTTTGTTTCAGCTGTTCACCCCACGTTCCATTGGCAAATGAATGAGAAACAAAAGGACAAGTTTTAAGTTTCAAGTTTGAGCCGACAGGTTTGACAGCAAACAATCAGTTGTGGATGGCCAGCATTTTTCCATTTTATAATGGAATAATAATAATATTTTGTTTTGTAACTTATTTAATATATCTTCAGCACACATACATTTTTTTTCTTAATCTAAAGTGAAAGTTTATATGTTTACAAGTTTTTTTCAGTTTCCTGAAAAGTATGCTTCTCCTTCGAACGCCTACAGTAGATGTAAGTTGCAGGTCACATTTGAACTTATTGGCCTTAGCACAAAACACTATGTGTGACGTAAATCTAACACTTCTCATCCTCTTGAGAACACCATCCCCATAGTGATGCATGGTGGGGGCAGTATCATGTAGTGGGGATGCTTTTTACAAGTAGACTTGGAAACTAGTCAGGATTGAGGGCAAGATGGATGGAGCCAGATACAGGGCAAATCTAGAGGAAAACATGTTTCAGTTTGCAAGACACCTGAGACTGGCACGCAGGTTCACCTTCCAGCAGGATAATGATGACCCTAAATACACTGCCAAAGCTGCACTGGAGTGTTTTAAATCCAAGAACCTGAATGTCTTTGAATTGCCCAGTTAAAACCCAGACCTCAATCGGTTTGAGACACTCTCATAGGACTTAAAAATTGCTTTTCACCAAGGGTCCTCAACCAACCTGACAGAGCTTCAACAATTTTGCCAGAGAGAATAGTCTGAAATTGCAGGATCCAAATTTGCAAAGCTGGTAGAGACTTACACCCAAAGACTCACAGCTGATATTGCAGCCAAAGGTGGTTCTACCAAGAACTGACTCGGGAGTGAATCCTTAATCAACAAATGTCCATTTTTTTATTTAACAGTAGTGTCACAAAATAAAATATGTTGTACCTTCAAAGTGCTTGGTATGTTGTGTAAAACAAATGGTAGAAACCCCAATACAATTCTATTTGATTCCAGGTTGTCACTAGACACCCAAGGGGAGTGAATGCTAAACCATGACACTGTATACAAACATATTTTATTTATATTTCTTTGTATTATGTACATATATTTACATATTTGATTTTGGCCTTTTTCATGAACTGTACATATATATCGAAATCTAATCCACACCTAGCACACATGAAACAATGAGCAACAAGTGAATCAAACAACACAGGGACTAATTAAAACACAAATGACTACAAATGAATACCAGCTGTGTATGTTTGACATTGGAGAAGAGTGATAGAGTGGTTAATGATGGTGATGTGAGAGTCCAGATAACACAGAACAGAAACATACAGTCAGTAGAGGGGAGGACTGAATCAATGTCTCCAGCAGGGGGCGCAAGCACACCAGGAGGGAGCGACCGTCACAATAATATGATGTACATATACCTTTCTCAGATTTTTTTCTTCTTCCAGTTTTGAAAAACATTTAGTTTGCAGTTTGAGCTACTATAGGAAGGAAGTATTGTCAAGGCTGACAAAGATTTTGCAGAAAAACATTAGCAACTAAATTATCCTTATAACATTTGTGTATTTGTGTATTACATTTTTTTAAACAATGCCTGTGGTTCAGCCTTGACATGAAATACCTCCAATATAAACATTAATATTACTACATTACAAATTATGAATTATACTTGAAATTATTTTTCTGGACATCAGGAAGTGTGTCCATAGTGTTCCTGCGGTATGACAATGTTGATGACATCTTGAAACCTAACACTGACCATAGTGTTGATGTCTACACACACTACGGAGAAATCGAGGAAATAACTGTGAACTCTCAGGTGATAGCCGCCGCCATCAAACCTGCTAACATGTTCAAGCTGGACCATGTAACCTTTACTCTCAGACACAAACAGGTAAGTCACACAGACAACTCGTTCTGTTCCATTACCTGTTTATTGGCATATTACTTTACTTTATTACTTGAAATACACATGCTAAATAATAGGTATAATAAATAATAAGCTCAAGTTAGGATCTAGACCTATGTTAATTTTGAAGTGTATTCCAGTACAACATGGGTCGTACTGCATCTCCATAATAACATAACCAATTTTCAAATGTATTCTTTTTCCTCTCAAGCCTATTGACACTATAGAGGATGTAACCAAATGTGCCTTCTGGGAGTATGATCCAGCCAGCATGCAGGGTCATTGGTCCACACAGGGCTGTGAGCAAATCTACGTCAACAGCACTGCCACCACATGCTCCTGCAGTCACCTAACACACTTTGCCATTCTTATGTCTTCTGGACGGGCCAATGTAGGTCTTAAAACCAACCATATGATGTTGTAACAATACTCATTTTAGAAATAGAAAATATTACCCAGCCTTTTTTTCATTTTCATGAATGAGTGTGGAATTGCATGATTGTCTTTTAATTGTTTTGTTTATTTAGAAATTACCATACATACATTTAGGGAGAAACTCATTTACGCAGGAGAAGAGAACATATGAATGGTGGTCAAAGATAGTGAGCCATAAACTTTAGGACTATACACAGTATTGGTGTGTTTACTGCTCAACAATGCAGGTGCATTAGATTGTGCCCTCCATGAGTATTGGGGCAGTAAGCAAATACTGTTCAAAGATCAACATTTGGCAAAAGTACAGACTGTCACTTTATTTCTGGCTATTTCAAACACATACAGTACCAATCAAAAGTTTGCACTCCTATTTATTTAAGGGGACCCGCACAGATAGGTAGATTGTGACATCAAGTATAAGAGTCCATATTAACTTGAGGTAGTCAAGTGGTTAGAACAATAGCATGGTGCCCAAGTGTAATTGTCAATGTTGGTCTGTACAACCAAATTAGTAGTTCAGTCCATTTAACAGTGGGATGGTCGGCTGGAAGAAGCTGTTACACAGTCAGGTTGTTTTTAAAAGGATGCTTCTGAACTGGCGGTGTCTGGTGGACCGAAGTGGCTGGAACAGGCCATGGCTCAGGTGGCTATGATCTTCTATGCCTTCCTGCGGCACCTGGTGTTTTAGGTGTCTTCAAGGGAGGGCATTGAAGACCTGATCAAGAGCCAATCAGTCAACCATTTTTGGGTTTTCATACCAGGCCGAGATGCATCCTGTCAGTGTGTGCTCGATGGTGTCCCTGTAGAAAAGTGAGAGCTCTTTGGAAGAGGCTGAATTTCTTCAGCCTCCAGAAGTTGTACAGCTACTGCTGTGACTTCTTCACCATAGTGGTTGTGTGCAGTGAGATGTGGACTCTGGGGAACTTGAAGTCTGTGACCCTCTCTACGGTGTCTCCATGGATGACGATTGTGTTCAGCCATTTTCACTATGTAGTCCACAACCAGTTCTTTAGTTATTTTTTGTAATATAATTATTTATTTTTCCCAATTTTTCTACCTTCACAATTTCTTCTAATCCTACCTTGTCGTTAGCGCCACAACTCCCTGCACAGATCTGTGGCATGGCGAAGGGCATGCACATAGTTCATCCAACCACATTTCACCCTAGCCACCAATTCTTTTCACACTGCGAGTCCAACACAGAAGCCTTTAGTCGGATAATGTAAGGGATGATTACGTTCACCAACTATATTTCCACAATTTAACACAATGGCACCCGAATTGGACACGAGTCGCTGGAGAGCGATGTGGCAGGATAGATAATTTGATTTATCTAACCCAAATCCCGAGCAGCGATATGACAAAAGCGTTCTTTATATCCCACCAGAGTTTCTATAAGGTGACTGTGATGGCCACTGTGGAATCTTCCAGGACTTGGAAGAATTTGGTTTGTGCTTGGGATCATTGTCCTGTTGGAAGGTTCAATGACGCACAAGCTTCAGCTTCCTCACAAATGGCATGAAGTTATCTCCTAGGATTTCCGGATACTTCAATGAATCCATCTTGCCTTCCACACGCTGCAGGTTTCCTGTGCCAGAGGATGCAAAGCAGCCCCAGAGCATCACAGAGCCACCCCCATGCTTGACTGTGGGCAGGTTTTTTTTTCATCGTATGCTTTATTCTTTTCCCTCCAGACAAACTGCTGATACATTGTGCCGAAAAATTCCAGTTTTTATTTCATCACTCCATAGAACAGAATCCCAAAACCTCTGTGGCTTTTTATATGATTTTGAGCATATAAATATATATATATATGAAGCTGAATTTTATTATGCTTCTGGGTCAGTAGTGGTGTATGTCTTGGAGTTCTGGCATGGAATCCTTCTGCATTTAGTATGGGCCTTACTGTGCACACTGAAACCTAAGTGCCTGTTGCCACCAAGTCTTGCTGCAGGTCTTTTGCGGTCACTCAGGGGTTTTTCACAAAATGCCATTTCAGAAATCTGGTTGCAGCTGTTGATAGCTTCCGTTTTCTGACCCTTTCAGGTAGTATAACCACCGTTCTCTTAAATTTGAATTCATAAACTATGCTTCCAATGGTGTCTCTGAGAACATTCAGTGCCTTCGCTAAGTTTTTGTATTCTGTTCCTTGTTTGTGGAGGGCGATGATCTCTTAATTTTTTGGACCATTCTTTTGTTTTTCACATGCAGTCACACCCATAGCGAGTTCAGGTATTTAATGTGTTCCAGCTCAAGCACTCCTGGTGCAACTAATGAAGCCCTTGATTAGTTGCATCAGGTGTGCTTGAGATAACTGTTTTGCATATTTGTGCAGCTGTGAGGGATTCTATTCAGGGGGTTTTATAATTTTGAGACTGGATAATAATTCATATTGAGTTCAACCTTTTCAGTTGAATTTGGGGAAACCAACTGATGCATTCGTTGTGTGGAGCTATTTTACTTGCAACTGTATGTGTTGAAACAGCTGGAAAAAAAAGGTGAAAGTCTATACTCTTGCCTCATATTAATCTTGGAATCATACATTATTTTCACATGCCTTAAATATACAGAAAATGAGTTGCTGTATACTCTGTTCAAATGTACAGTATAACAAAAAAATATATCTAACTGCTGCACCTTCCCATTTTATTGGTTGTTAAATTTAGCTTGTGGCCCACTACAACATTCTGACCAGGATCACTCAACTGGGAATGATCATCTCCATTATCTGCCTGTCCATGTGCATCTTCACCTTCTGGTTCTTCAGTGAGATACAGAGTACCAGAACCACAATTCACAAGAACCTTTGCTGCAGCCTCTTCATGGCTGAATTTATTTTTTTAGTTGGTATCAATATGAACACCCATAAAGTGAGCACTGCCTGCACTTCAACTCCATTAAAAATTTAAGCTCATATTCTTGAACATTACCAAATACTATAGTATGTTGATGAAAATAACCAACCTGTGTGTCTGCATCTAATTAGCATTTTATTAAATATAGAGTCAACTTTGTTTTTAGGATTTCATAGATGGTCTCTCATGGAAAATATACATTGTGCTTCTCTTTCTTTTTCTCATTGTCTGCCCTCAGCTTTTCTGCTCAGTCATTGCTGGGCTCCTCCATTATTTCTTCTTAGCGGCTTTTGCTTGGATGTGCATTGAGGGGATTCATCTGTACCTGATAGTGGTTGGTGTCATCTACAACAAAGGATTCCTACATCGCAACTTTTATATCTTTGGATATGGAAGCCCTGCAGTCGTGGTGGCCATCTCAGCTACACTTGGCTCCAAGTATTATGGTACCAATAAAGTGTAAGCTAAAATTGAGAAAGTGTGTTTGTTAGATGTGGTTCTCGCACTAAACACCAGCATCTGATTAAATTATATTTTATGTTTCCAAGGTGTTGGCTGAGCACTGAAAATAACTTTATTTGGAGTTTTATTGGGCCGGCATGTTTGATTATCCTGGTAAGGTTCAACATTTTTATATTTTAGCATATTATTTGCAATAAATTCTCACTAATTGTATTAGACATTAAGTTTCTTTGGGAAATGCCTGGAATGCCTGGAAATTGCTGGTCAGTGCTTACCATATACTGAGCCAATACTTATCCTTCAGTAATTAATTAATCACATTTTATGTCGGCATCGAAAAAGTGCTTTAGCAGGTGTCTACACAGCAAAAATTCCAGTGTTAAATTATCACTCTCAGTGTTTATATAGGGACCTATATAAACACTGAGTGTTAATTTAACACTGGACATTTTGCTGTGTAACCTAAAGTCCCAAAGAGTACGCAAAAATGAGGACTGAACCTGTGAATAGGGACAAACTTCCTTGTAGAGTTGGAACTTAGATAGAGACCTAGAGAGAGCCTGAACTTAATGAATCGGCCAGTCTTCTTCTGGCTGAGCTGGCTGGAAATGTTAGTACATCATTAGTGCTTACTTAATCTAAAGTGTTACCAGAAGCGTCATGCACCTATGTTTTTTAAGGGGGCACAGTGTGCACAATACACACAAACATGTGCCCACAAATACAGATATTAAAAGGAAAAGCCACTTGGCTCAAAAATCTGAGGGGGCACGTGCCCAGTTTCAATGGGCATGACGCCTCTGAGTGTTACCACAACCAGTTATAATGTCAGTAATAGGTATACAAGTGTATGATCTTCCAAAGTTATGTAAAAAAAATCTTTACTCTAAGAACATGCCAATATGAGAAATGTGCTATGTAATGTGCCTGGGAGGCACTGCTGCCTAACAGACAAATATTCAAAGGCAAATATCTGTGTTCATAAATTGGATCTTGGACTAACTGTTGGTCTATTATTTGACTGTTTCTTTTTTTCTGGTCTAAGGTCAATCTCTTGGCTTTTGGAGTAATAATTTACAAAGTGTATCGACACACTGCTGTGAAGAAACCTGAGATTAGTCATTATGAAAACATAAGGTAAGCCTAACACACCCCAATGATAGATTGTCCTACAGACAAATTAAAACCCAGTGCTTGCAATACAATGTCCAGCATGTATAAAACAATGTTGCTACAGTTTGTAATATCATCACAAAAGTAAAGAATTTTGAGCAGTTATATACCAGGCTGGACACCTGGCCATCATTCGTAATGCCGCAACCTTTATAATGAACTCTGGCCGCCATTAGGATTAATGCCTTAAGGAGCATTTCTGTCCAATGTGCCATGTAGAGTCCCCTAATTGTCATGAGACTTGATATATACTGAACATAGATGTACATATTAAAAGTTCTCAATTTAAAAGCACATATTATCTTTCCAGGTCCTGTGCCCGCGGTGCCCTTGCTCTTCTGTTTGTTCTAGGTGCCACCTGGACATTTGGTGTGTTACACATTCTCAATGAGACCACACTCACTGCCTATCTTTTCACCATTACCAATGCCTTTCAAGGGATGTTCATCTTTATCTTCCTCTGTGTGTTGTCCAGAAAGGTAATCAGTTCTTCTCAATTAAATGTATAATTACTGGCATTAGGTATTTCTGACCTGACCAGGAAAACAAGGCCTAGAGGTTTTCCTGGTCAGATCATATGGCCCTATTCTTAATTACTATATTTAATATTCCCCATTTGGTAGATTTTACCTGTTGTAATTACTGGGCTAACTAATGTGTTTAATAAATTTGTCATTCTATTTTACTTCACCAGATCCAAGAGGAATACTATCGGTTGTTCAAAAATGTGCCATGTTGTTTTGAATGCCTGAGATGAAGTATGTGAAAACCAGAGTGTTCGTCCTGTTTGAGTATTACTGGTGACTCTTACTTATTCTTTAAAGTAGAGTACACTATATATTCTGTTAATTATAATAAGGTCCATACATATTTGGACATAGACAATTATCATGTTTTTAGCTGTCCACCACAGCATATAGAAGTTGAAATAAATTAAATTAATTTGAGGGTCTTTGCATGCAAATCAGGTGAACAGTGTAGGAATTATAGCACTTTTTCAATGTGGTCCCCCTAATTTTAGGGGCTCAAATGTATTTGGAAAAATGAACATAACATCACTGGCGAGCTAAAATAACCTATAAAACTAATAGAAAGAGTAAAGAAAATATCAATCATGGTCATTGGTAAGATTTGGACACCCTTTACCTGATCATTTTGGTCTTAAAGTTGCCTTCTATGATTTTAGGCAATATTTAGAACTATTTAGGCCGCTAGGTTCTAACGAATGTGAATTTAGGCGCCCTAGAGCTAAAACGGGTCCCCGCTCCAGGGGCGCGGCCAGGAATTTTGGGCCCCATGACAAAAGAATCCAATTGGGCCCCCTCTGTGCAGCTGTTGTCACCATATCTATTTTTTTGGGGGCCCTGTCAGTCATGGGCCCTTGGAATTGTCCTAACTTTCCCCCACTATACGGCGCCCCTGCCCCGCTCAAGACAGTTTATTTCCCTGTAGTGTCTAGTTTCGTATTTTCTCTCTTGTTCTCCTGTGTTTAGAGGTTGTGCACGCTCTGCAAACTCATTAGACGTCACCGTATAGTTTAGGTTTGATTGACAGCTCTCCCCCCCCTCAGGTTTCAAGCTAACTACGGTAAGACAATGATTCTACTTAGATTGTGCATATAATATAGACAATATACTATACATTTGGACTCAAATGGGGGGGCTAAAAATAGTTTTGCAATTACGAACATCGCAGACTGTATCATTAAGTAGAGACTTCCCAAGAATTGTGAACTCAGAGGAGGTCAGAAAAGTAATTGTACTCACTAGTTTTTTTGACCTTTGTTAACAGCAACAGATTCCTAATTCAAAAGCCATATTAAAATCAAATGTAGACCTTTTATCTCCTTAATTCTAAATGAAAAAATGAGGGAAAGACACCACTATCCATGGAACAGCTGAGCAGCCAATTGTCCAAATACCGTTGGACCCATAAATGGGGAGGCACATATAAAAAGTGCTATTATTCCTACACTGTTCACCAAAATTGGAGGTAAATATCCTGAGATTACAGCTGAATGTCTGCAGTTTATTTAATTTTAACTGCTAAATAATAATAATAATTTTGTCAGTGTCCAAATATTTATGGACCTAACTGTATGTTTAATTTCCCAAGTAAAGAAAATACTAATCACAACAGACATGTTCAACTGATGCTAATTAAATACTTTGTAAATTTATTCATACTTTTTATTATATTTGTGTAACATTATGGTAGGTTGCATTTAACATAATCACATGTACCAATTATTTGTAGTAGGATCAACATCTACAGTACAGTCCCACTGCAAAGTAAATATGAACATTATGTTTGCTGTAATCCTTTTTCTTTCTTAAAACAGTACTGTGCTTATGGACTGCCTAACAAATACAATGTAAACTCAGACAAAAATGTATATAAAAAATCACAATTTGGTAATAGTAGGTTTGCTGATGGAACTGTCTGACTGTATGTTTGTAATTTGAAGACTCCAAAAAGGGGCTTCTTTGAAATGTTATACAGTACATCCTTTGTTTATGTGGCTCTGTATTTTAGCCCTTTGGATTTGAAATTATGCAATGACTGAGGTTAAAATGCAGATCCTCCATATTAGGTAAATCTTTACAATGTGGCAATTCTGAAATAAAGTTAACTGTCAAAAAAGGGAAAGTATGTTGCTAAGTTAAGCAGCATGGAGATTCATATTGTTTAGTGCATTCCGTTCTCTCCACTGAGTGTCTGTTAAAAGCTGTCACCAGAAGTAAGTTAACTAGTCTATCCAGCATGGATTCCCACAGTCATGGCAAGGTGCATTGTGGGTGGTTCAAATAAACTCAGGGAAATGATGTTGCCATGTAAAGAACCACAGACAATGCTGTGAGTGAGATGGAAGACTTTCCTGTAACACAAAGTAAGTATTGGTGTACACAGCATGGGTTCACAACACAAATGAGCTGAGCTGTGTTTCATGCTTCAATGCCCTTTATGTCCTACTATGTCTTTTTTGTGTTTGATAATTTTTTGTGTTTTCTTCTTTGTATCACTAAAAATTGCACATGGTTTCATCTTAAGTTGTTAGATGGCTCTGTGGTTAGGGAGTTAGATTTGAAGCCGGAAGGTTGACGATAACATTCCCGATTGTGCCAAATGTTGTGTCCTTGAGCAAGGCACTTTACTCTAAGTTGCTCCAGGGGGATTCCCTGCATTCAGTTGTCAGTCACTCCGGACAAGAGCATCTGCTAAATCACTAAAATGTAAATGTAAATCTTAATTCAAATATATTTGTATGTAATAACGGATTTTTCCCATATTACTTAACAGTTTATCAGATACCTTAACTTGGGGCTCATAAATTTGCACTGTAGGATAGGGGATGATGAATGTAGTACATCAACACATTTTGATATCCACCAACTTTTTTAATTAAGCTTTTCTATTTTGTCATTAGCCTGTACATTTTTTGAGTCAAATGCAAATAAAATGCAGTAAAGAATAAAAAGAATGACCTCTTCTGATCCTTTACCAGTTTATATGTTTTTGAATACTCACGTTTCTTCATTGACGCACAAACCAGACAGAATGAAGAAAAGAAATCATTAAAAAGTCAGCTGCCCATTTAAACAGACCTCAAAATGCAGTGCTGTTCACTCAACCAACATCAGACTGCAGTATCGCTGTCCACCTGCGGGGGCATGAACAGGCTTTCCAACACAGATGCCCCCGAATGTCTGTCAGGACATTCAAAATCATAAGGAAAGTCTGTCAGTAGGTTTGTCTTCATCTTTTATTTTGGGCAGCTTTACCGGTCGGGCCACAGGACGTACATAAGTCCTATCCTTTACCTAAACAGTAGCACTCCAGATGCAGCCGCCCGATCCTGAATAAGTCTCTGTGACCATGCCAACAAGCCAAAGAGCTTGTGGGATTTAGAGATCCACAATTAGTACCACTTGTCCGTTAATAAATTATTTGGTGTCTGTCCTCCTCTTCTGCCTCTACTGTAGACTGGGCAGGTAGTTGGGGATGAATGCAGACCAGAAGTTGTCAGCCAGCACCTGACTGTCTCCATCGTCGCTTTCCCAGCAGGTTGTGGGGAACGTACAGAGCTTGTAGAAGTGATGCATCTCTGCATCCCATAAGCAGGATGTTAGGTGTAATCGGATCCGGGTCAGCAACATCAGCGGAAACATAGACAAAAGGTTTCGCATTAATAATTCCCTCAGCTTCAATGAGTACCGTCCGCAACACGGTCTCCGGCAGAGACTGCTATTTGAGGATGACCTTTAAGGCTGTCCTAACTGACTTGACTTCTCTCTCCCATGTCCCACCGAAGTGAGGAACTTGATGGGTTGAAGTAGACTAAAGCAGTTTCTGCTCTGCCAACTGTTTTTTGGGCATTGTTGGGCCCATGGTGTTGAATGCCTCTCGCAGCTCCCTGTTCCCTCCGATAAAGTTTGTGCCATAGTCTGACAGTAGCTCAAAGGGCTTACCATGTCGAGCAATGAAATGTTGCAGAGACATCAAGAAAGCATCTGTATCCAGAGATTCCATTAGATCTAGGTGTACACATCTCGTAGTCATGCACTTATAAACAATGCCCCCTCTCTTCTCATTCCACCGACCGATATTTACAATAAACGGGCCAAAGCAGTCCACTCCTGTTGAGTAGAACGTTGGCTTGTAGAGGCATAGACGTGCATGTGGGAGGTCAGCCATTTTTGGGATTTCAGGCTTTGCCCTCCAAAACTGACAGTCTCGGCAAGCATGCTTGTGTTTCCATACAGCTTCCCCTCCTTGCAGTATCCAATACTGGCAACGTAACTCCGCTAGTACTCTCTCTGGTCTGGGGTGATGAAGCTTACAGTCAAACTTTTGAACCAGTAGCTTGGTAATGTGATTCCTGGGATCCAAGACAATAGGATGCATGGTATCTTTTTCTAGGTGTTCAGCATGGCACAGACAACCCCCAACTCAAATGAGTCCCATGCCGTCATCGTACTCCGGAGAAAGGGAGCCAATCTGACTGTCGGCAGGACAGGTCGGTTGGAAGTGAGAGCCTTTTACTTCGTCAGGAAATAAATCCATTTGGGCCTGTGCCAGAAGGATTTTCTCCACTGTAATGAAGTCAGCTGCGTCATAGGACTGGCGGGAATCAGTGGAGGCCACCCAGTGAAGGGACTGAACAACCGCTTGGACGAGGTCTCTCCAGTTGTCATATTGAGTCAGTCAGTTGAGATTTAGGTGCCATTGACAAAGTGCCAATGAAGGCGGACTTCCTGATCTCACTTACCTCAGGCTCAGTACTGGGAATAAGCATGACTGGCCACTCATCTGGAGGTCTGAGTATCCATTCCACAACAACAATTGTACATGTATCTGTAATATGTCAGGCATGCAATACATTATGTGGAGTTTATTTATAGGACAATATACACTCACCTAAAGGATTATTAGGAACACCATACTAATACTGTGTTTGACCCCCTTTCGCCTTCAGAACGGCCTTAATTCTACGTGGCATTGATTCAACTAGGTGCTGAAAGCATTGTTTAGAAATGTTGGCCCATATTGATAGGATAGCATCTTGCAGTTGATGGAGATTTGTGGGATGCACATCCAGGGCACGAAGCTCCCGTTCCCCCACATCCCAAAGATGCTCTATTGGGTTGAGATCTGGTGACTGTGGGGGCCATTTTAGTACAGTGAACTCATTGTCATGTTCAAGAAACCAATTTGAAATTATTCAAGCTTTGTGACATGGTGCATTATCCTGCTGGAAGTAGCCGTCAGACGATGGGTACATGGTGGCCATAAAGGGATGGACATGGTCAGAAACAATGCTCAGGTAGGCCGTGGCATTTAAACGATGCCCAATTGGCACTGAGGGGCCTAAAGTGTGCCAAGAAAACATCCCCCAAACCATTACACCACCACCAGCAGCCTGCACAGTGGTAACAAGGCATGATGGATCCATGTTCTCAATCTTTTTACGCCAAATTCTGACTCTACCATCTGAATGTCTCAACAGAAATCGAGACTCATCTGACCAGGCAACATTTTTCCAGTCTTCAAATGTCCAATTTTGGTGAGCTCTTGCAAATTGTAGCCTCTTTTTCCTATTTGTAGTGGAGATGAGTGGTACCCGGTGGGGTCTTCTGCTGTTGTTGCCCATCCACCTTAAGGTTGTGCGTGTTGTGGCTTCACAAATGCTTTGCTGCATACCTCGGTTGTAACAAGTGGTTATTTCAGTCAAAGTTGCCGTTCTATCAGCTTGAAGCAGTCGGCCCATTCTCCTCTGACCTCTAGCATCAACAAGGCATTTTCGCCCACAGGACAGCTGCATACTGGATGTTACCATTCTTTGTAAACCCTAGAAATGGTTGTGCGTGAAAATCCAAGTAACTGAGCAGATTGTGAAATACTCAGACCCGCCTGTCTGGCACCAACAACCATGCCACGCTCAAAATAGCTTAAATCACCTTTCTATCCCATTCTGACATTCAGTTTGGAGTTCAGGAGATTGTCTTGACCAGGACCACACACCTAAATGCATTGAAGCAACTGCCATGTGATTGGTTGAGTAGATCATTGCATTAAGGAGAAATTGACCGGGTGTTCCTAATAATCCTTTAGGTAAGTGTATTTATTCTTAAAACAAGTTCTTGCAGATAGGTAAAAATTTGCATCTGCATCTCGTTTTTATGGTATCTGCATATTAGAGGATTGGGGCATGTCAACATATTATGTGGTACACTACGAATAGATCCTCAATGAATTGTACACTGAGGTGAAATCAGTTTTATATTCGAGATTCAACAGACATTCATATTCGTACCTCTGTTCAGGCTCTCCATCATATTTAGGGACCAAGGTAAAAGAGTAGACAGCCTGAATGTTGAAAAATCTAAAAACCAAGCAGACATTTGAATACACAATATTTCCTCAATATCTTTGTCAAAAAAATTATATCTTTGTCAAAAAAACACAAACTTCAAACCTGTTGCATATTCTTATACTACTACATATTCTATATACTACTACTATGATTGATTGATTGATTGATTGATTGATTGATTGATTGATTGATTGATACTATGTGACCAAGTTTTCTAACAGTTAGTTTGGTGATCAAGTTCATTATTGATTATCTAATAGCCAATAAATCAATGAAAACAAACATTTTTCAGTGTTTCCTCAATATCTTTGTCAAAGAAGACATAAGACAATTCAAACTTGTTGCACATTCTTCTCTGCTATGTGCCCAAGTTGTCCAACCTTTGGTTTGGTGATAACATTAATTATTCAAGGCTATAAAAGGGAAGGGGGCGGTGCGTTGGTTCAACTCTGTCGTAAGTCCTTTCACCCAAAGACAGCGGGAAGGCTATGGAAAGTATCAATGAAACCCAGTCACGGGTCCTTCTGACACGGGAACAGTGGGAGGGTTATTATTGATCATAGACACGTCAAACTTGATGCACATTTTTTAGCAGTTCTACATTTTTTTGGGCCAAAATGTTTTCATACTATTTGTTTATTCTTAGCACTTCACTTTTTCCACTTTGTTATGTTACAGCCTCATTCAAAAATGGATGAAATTAATTATTTTCCTCAAAATTCTCTAAACATATTCCAATGACAGCGTGAAAGAAGTTTGTTTGGCAAAGCTACCTTTGGCCATTTTCTCCCATTTTTCTCCCAGGTTGGATGGGGACAGCCATTTCCAGATCTCTCCAGATATGTTCAGTCAGGTTCAAATCTGGGATCTGGCTGGGCCACTCGTGGACATTCACAGAGTTGTCCTGTAGCCACTCCTTTGCTATCTTGGCTGTGTGCCTTGGGTCATTGTCCTATTGGAAGATGAACATTCGCACCAGTCTGAGGTCCAGAGCGCTCTGGAGCAGGTTTTCATCAAGAATTCCTCTGTAAATTGCTGCATTCATCTTTTCATCAAACCTGACAAGTGTCCCGGTTCCTGCCACTTAAACATCCCCACACCATTATGGTGTCACCACTATGCTTCACTATAAGGACGGTATTGGCTCGGTGATGAGCGGTGCCTAGTTTCCTCCAGTCATGACGCTTGCTATTCACATCAAAAAGTTCAATCTCTGTTTCTGCAGACCAGAGAATTTTGTTTCTCAGGTTCTGAGAGTCCTTCAAGTGCCTTTTGGCAAACTCAAGGCAGGCTGTCATCCCCTTTTACTGAGGATTGGCTTTCATCTGGCCCCTATACAATACATGCCTGATTGGTGGAGTGCTGCAGAGATGGTTGTTCTTCTGGAGGGTTCTCCTCCCTCTCTTCACAGAAACACACTGTAGGTCTGTCAAAGTGGCCATAAGGTCCTTGGTCACCTCCTTTACTAAGATCCTTCTCCCCGGACGCTCAGTTTGGCCAGCCAACCAGCTCTAGGGAAAATGTGCTGCTTTATTCCATCTACACATATGACTGCATCTCCACCCACCCCTCAAATACAATGATAAAATTTGCAGATGATCCAACTGTGGTGGGATAGGGCCATATATGTGTACTGGTCACCCTTACTAAAGTCAGAAAATGCATTCCAATGCAAGCGACTCTCAGTACACCTTACATCTGTCGCTGCAAAAATAATTGAGATTCTTCTTCACTAGCACACGGTCCAAACCATCCCTTTATCTGCGAGATGCAAAACAGCAGGCAATGGGAACAAACCACAGAGGTGGTCACATACTGGCTAATTATTCAAGCCACCATGTAAGTTAACATTAGCCTATAATGCAAAAATATTTCTGCCAGCAACTGGTAGTCTACCAAATATCAGGAATAGGACTATTTTTTATAGTATATATAGTTTATTGATGATACTCTGTTTGCCATCACAATAAATCAAATGATTAGCAATGAATGCAATGTACATTTTCCATGAATATGCTATTACAACAGAGTCAAATCCAGAGCATAGGTGAAAAATCATCCTGCTAACTAAGCTCTTTTGTTTACTTCAGCAGATGGTAAACCTATTGCCTAATTCTAACAAGATTATCAATCATCAATTCATGGGGAAATCATAATGATATCACATCGGATAGTAGGCTGTAGTACTAAATGGTAGACAATAGTAAAATAAAAAGTGCATATAGCTGCTAAATGTATTTGCTGTTTGTTGATTTTCAAGTATAAAACTTGTTGAAATGTTTTCAGTGAGTGTATCAGGTTTTTAACATTTCCATGTCATTTTAACAAAACTGTGATAATATTGATGATCGTGATAACTTTGCTCACTATAATCATGATATGAAATGTTCATACCGTCCCATCCCTACTGTGCATATCTATAAGTGACTGCATCTCAGTTTCATTATGTCCAGCTGCGTGAATGGCAGGTAGGGTTAGTTAGAGAACCATGCAAACTTTGCTTACCTGGACTTAGCTGAAAAGTAAAGCTACGTCATCCAGTGAAAATAATGAAATGTTTCTTTTATATGAAAATATGTTTATGAATCCTTTCTATGGGCGGCTAAAGGGGGTGCTAAGCTTATTCTTGGGGGTACTTTAGGCCCGTCTCACCCCGGCCTGCCACCGCCACTGCGTGACGCGTCTGCCCAAAACACACCGGCAGTGGCTTAAGGATAGGAAGGTGAATGTCTTTGAGTGGCCAAGTCAGAGCCCTGACCTAAATCCAATTGAAAATCTGTGGATGGACATGAAGACAGCAGTCAATCACCACAGAATGTTACTGAATTCAAATAATTCTGAAAGGAAGAATGGGCCAATACTACCCAATATAGGTGTACAAAGCTAATAGAGATATCCAAAAAGACTGATGGCAGTAAAGTGGCTCTACAACGTATTAAATCATGGGACTTATCACTTTTCCAACTCTATTATTAATTTTTTTTACTTTACTTCAAAGTTTTAAACGTACAATATGTAGTTTTTGGCCAATAGGGGCCTCTCAATCAAAACAATAGCAACATATGTACTTGATGACGTCGGGAAGTAGCGTGGGGGATCATGGGTTTTGTTATCGTCGTCAATGACAACCTTCCAATCTAGCGTCTCCGGCATAAAAAATGTTCACTGACAAAGTATTGTATTGTTAAAAATATTATAACTTTATTCACGTTATGTTTGGTGGTTCCCTGGAACTTAGAGCAACTAGCGCAGTCAAAGGTTATATGACGCCATTGATGGAAGACAAAATGAAACGTCCCGTGTCTTCGAGTTACATTACAAATTTCTCTAGATTTGAAAGTTGGTGGAAACATTTAGGATAATGTAAGTACACAACTAAGAAATATATATAGCTAGCTAATATAGGTATAGTGATGTTTGCTTTTTTAATGCAAAGTACATATTTTGTTATTGTTTTGGAAAACTACATATTGTACCTTTAAGGTAGAATGTGTAGCTAAATAAAGCTGGAACAAAAATATTTTTCAATGGGCTGTGAATTTTCAGGCAGTAAGCTCGACCCCTTGGGGGCGCACTGCGAGGGGTATTTTTCTTTCCTGCAGGATTCCTGTATGACTTCTGTTATTGTAAGTGATGACTGCGGTGTACACAGTATAGTGAACCTGTGAAAACATACAGCTTTTGAACGAGCTATGCATGTTTCTAACTTTACACCTATGCCTACATCTGGGCTGTCACGCATTGGCTGAGAGAGAGCCAATTGACCCAGATATCATTCCGAATCTCTTTTATTTCATGCACAAAACCCCGGTGAAAACAACGTGCCTCACTTGATCAGACGGCCATCCGTCGATTCCGGCGATGAAAGCGACGCCCGTCACTTGATCCGTCACATCGAATGCCAGACCTATCTTCAAAAGTTGCCAGACCTGCCTACACGACTGTACTCTCGCAAAGCTTGCTCTTCTGTTGCTATGAGAGTCTAAAAAATATGCTGTATCTTATAGGAGTCGCTATTCCCAGCTGAATCGGTCTTGATTCAGAAGTGGGCACTGGAATTCGAGCGCCAAGGCGCCTACTGTCTTCCATATATCACCACACCTGTACTAGGCTGGACAGATGATTTTTTTAACAACGCTTTTCCGGGATGAAATTTAGTTCATTGCATCCGTCATGGACTGCAGTTTCATAATATGACCTTATATCCAAGTTGCTTGCTGTAGTTTTAACGTAATTGCGAAAAAACAGGCCTTATTTTAGGTACTTTTTCACCCTGCCTGCTCCTATCAACTCTATTGAGCGCA
>JACXGM010009469.1:0-27524 GCA_016801145.1 Umbra pygmaea
AAATACAAAATGGAGTGAGCAGGTGTGGTGAATCATGATAATTGAGTCCGGGTATGGGAACTGTAGTTCTGAGGAGGTATGACTAGGGAAGCTGTAGTCCATAGGAAGTAAAACTGGTGAATGGGAATTGTAGTTCTCAGCGGGATGAAATAGGGAAGTGGCAGTGTCCAAGGAAGGGGAATTGGGAATCGTTACAGTGACAAAACAGGTAAAATGAACATTCTAGATTATCATCACAATTCCAGGCAGTACATATCAGTGTACCCATGATATGTCTTGGTTATTATTATTTATATTATTATTTATATTATATTATTTATATTTTTCTCCCTCACAGTTTGGGGCTTATTCAGCTCAAACTGTAAATTTAAATGACATGGTGTCTGGTTGTCCTAACCCAGTGCTTGGCTTTACTTAACACACGATCAGTCCTTTAATATCAGGGCCATCAAATCTCCACTGGCAGTCTATTGAAAGCTACTTCCCAATGAGAACATAAAGTCAACTGATCGTAAAACCACAAGCCAAATGGAGTAACAGGGCAGATCAAAACAGAATTCTGGGTAAGTATTATATTGCATTTCATATTTTAATCCAGTGTTGTATGAAATTACACCAATAGTTTTCAGTGAATTGTTTAGCAGACACTCATCATGATGCGACATAAAGAAACAAATAGAGCTTAGTGTCTTGCTCCAGGACACCGGCCACCTTTTGGTCATGGGCCCAACCCATTAACTACTAACCTACATGTCTGCAACTTTCCATCCGTAATTAAATAGTAACCCATTCATGCTAAAGTGATTATTTTCTATTGATTACTTACTTAAATTCAACTTTGTGTATTTCATGTGTTACTTTTTGTTGTCTTGCGCTATTATTCTTTGCCAGGTTGCCGTTGTAAATGTGAATCAGTTCCCAATTAGCCTACCTGGTTGAATAAAGGTGAAATAAAATCAAGAAATAAAAATAATTCTATGATGTGCAAATGTCATGGGAAACATTTTAAATCGGACTCAAAAGGGATTACTTGCTTTCCTGCTCTTGTTTTTTGTTTGCAGTGCTTATTTTGTCACTAAGGTTGCCGGGTCTTTTCTTTTATCATCTTGTTGTCAAACAGATTTCCTTTCTACATTTCCTAATTGATATGTCAATCTAATAAAAATTCAAATAAATAAAAACTCACAGCAATCCATTTTTCCTGCATCCGTGATTATAGAATAATGTCAAGATACAGGAAGAACAAAAATGATGGTTCACCTTTTCCGATTAACAGCCTTGCCTGTTTTCCATTTTTGTCAGCTCACAAGTTTAAGAGCAAGACAAAGGTTCTGGCTCTTTGCCATGACATTGACTGGGGCCAAGTCAGCTGGTTCCATCTGTTTTCTAGGCCACAACTTAATAAAAAACCTTGGAGGGAGACCGTTTTTTCTCCCTCTCTCCCTCTGTCAATATAATTCTTGTCTCCTTTTCCCAGTAGAACTTTCTTTATACACAACTGTGCAGCTGACCAAATTAAAAAGTTGCATATGTTCGAGACGTCAACTAGTTTTTCAGCGGGGATCTACGTGTAATCTATCTCCTGGTAGGACAGTGTGAGAGGGTATGAGCTTAGTAAGATAAAGTACAGAAAACCAATAGTGACAGCATAAACACTATGGTACACTGTTAAAAGGGGTGTGGAGCACTTGCCACAGTAAACATTTCACACAAAAATAAAGTAAATAACATAGTCTATGTTGTCATACCTTCCAAGACAAAAAGTGTGGTTCTCACAGATATCAAGGAGGCTGGACTGAGTGGGCAAAATATAGTAAAATAAAGGTATTTAGATGGATTTGATTCTTCAAACATGTAACGTAAAACTTTCTTTGAAATAACATGCACACCATTATTAAGAGTGTTTAAAGTTGTAATCACTGTTTTAAAAAACAATGCTCCTTTTGACAAATGCCTAAATCCCTAACGACCACTTGACTTGATGTATTGAAGAGGAAAGAACACTGTATTTCTCTCTAGTTCTCTCTCTCTCTGTTTAGATGGTATACATTCCAGTCACATCAATTCCAAGGGGTAACATTTTGCTAAGCTGCCTGCTAGTCATCGTACAGTTACGCTGTATGACAGACCACCATGCCAGCTTAATAACAACTGCTTTATCAGCTAGCCTGTGGCCCCCACCTCAAGGATCAACAATGACACATATTATACCCTTACAGCCAGTTTTTTTTGTCCTAACTGTTTTTTGATGACTGGTATAATAAAAGAATGCAAGCATAGTGAGTTTGTTTAAGGTCACACAGTATGTGTAGAGGGACTTGTTGTGATAGCTGTAATCGTCTTTTTCGAAGATGAAGCAATCTGCCTGCTGGAAACAACATGATAATATTTGCCCTTTGAAAAGACTCCAAGTGCCAGAACTAGTTTACTGTCTTAATGCAAAAACCACATTTGCAACTGTAACCACCATTTTACTTCGTCTTAATCAACTGAAACCACCATTTTACTTCGTCTTAATCAACTGTAACCACCATTTTACTTCGTCTTAATCAACTGAAACCACCATTTTACTTCGTCTTAATCAACTGTACAAACAAGTCAGGTTTGAAGTTTGACCAACAGAACAGTGCAGCTTGTTCTACCCTCACTCACTGCTTGAACCAATATAACAGTATAATGTAAAAAGCAGTATAATGTGCATGTAAATGTAAAAAAAAGTGTGTTTTTATGAGTAGAATATTAGCATAGTATCTACAGTATAAGAACAGCATATCTATAGTATTTGTACAGTTATGTGCTGTGTGTGCTGTGTGTGGGGCAGAATCAGGTTGGTTTTGGGGGCGTGTTCATGAGGCCTACTGCTGTAGGAAAGAAACTGTTCTTGTGGTGAGAGGTCTTGGTCTTGATAGACCTCCACCAGCAGCCGGAGGGAAGAGATCTGAAAAGTATATTTCCAGGGTGGGAAGAATGTTTGCTGCTCTCCTCTGAGATCTGGAGGTAAGTATTGTGAAAGAGGCAGATTTCTGCAGACTGAATGATGCGCTGCAGCCTGTCCTTTCCGTGGCAGTGGCTGCAGGGTACCGGGTGGCACCAGGACCCTATATGGTAAAAGCTCCAACCTGTAGGCAGAGGCCTCTTCATCAGACATTAATCAGATGAGGGTGGTGTCATCTGCAAACTTTAGGAACTTGGTGATTGGAGGTGCATCTGTTGGTGTACCAGGAGATGAGTAGCGGTGATAGAGCGTAGCCTTGTGGGGGAACCGGTGCTGGTGGTCAGGGGGTCAGAGAAGTGTTTCTCCAGCCTCACGTGCTGCCTCCTGTTGGACAGGAAGTCTGTGATCCACCCACATATCAATCCATTTGCACGGGCCAAACTAAAATTCAACAATAGAACATTGGAAAAACGTTGCCGGATCTAATGAGTCTCGATTTTCGCTGCAACATTCAGATGGTAGGGTCAAAATTTGTCATAATTGACATGAAAGTATGGATCCATTCTGCCTTGTATCAACTGTTCAGGTTGGTTGTGGTGGTGTATTGGTGTGGGTGATATTTTCTTGGCACACCTTAGGCCCCTTAGTACAAATTGAGCATTGTTTAAATGCCACAGGCTACCCGAGTATTGTTCCTGACCATGTCCATCCCTTTATGACCACAGTGTACCCATCTTTTAATGGCTACTTCCAGCAGGATATCTCCAATCGAGCACCTTTGGGATGTGGTAGAACGGGAGATTTTATTATGAATGTGCAGCCGACAAATGTGCAGCAACTGCGTGATGCAATAATGTCAATATGGACCAAAATGGACTCTGAGGAATGTTTCCAGCACCTTGTTGAATCTATGCCATGAAGAATGAAGGCAGTTCTGAACCCAAAATGGTACTAGCTTGAGGTACTAGCAAGGTGTAAGTAATGAAGTGGCCGTTGAGTGAATATATGATAAGGAATAAAATATTAATAGTACTTTAATATTTATGGTTTTATTGTAAAACATGTCTACATTAGACAATAATAATCTCAAGTTTCTAACTTCTGTAGGTCACTTTCTCTTTGAACACATAGTTATAAGCACAGTTAACTCAAACAGGCAACTGCTAAGCCCTCTCTTTCATGATTTTGTGGCCACTATTACACACAAATGAAAAGCCTGGACCCAATTACGTTGGTGTGGTTGTAAGAAATGGCAGTTTGCCAAGGCCATTACAAATTAACTGTTGCCAGTCCCCCTGGGCTAGTTTTTAGCCCCTTTAAATTAACACAAACACACATTCCACAAATCACAACAATCAAAGACAATGGTTACATAAGCTAGCATGTCTAATTTTCCATCCTCTGAGTGAAAGCTGTGATGCAGACACAAAAATTAATAATTTCTTTAATTAAATTTATTCAGGCTAAATGACTGTACAGTACTGTACAAATGTCCTAGGCACCTGTAAAAAACACTTAAACTAAGATGAAAGTTCTTAAATATAAATGTATACTGTAATGACCAGAAAACTGTGAAAAACTAAAATAACTACACAAAAATATGACGTGTCTACCATCACCCTCAACTTTTAGTTTGATTTTCCTTCACCCAGTTTAATTCCTTCTACTACACCCATTCCTGTTTCAGTTGATCAGGTTGGTTCTATCAGTGCATGATGTCATTATCATACCTGTTTGTTATCATTGTGTCACCATGCACTGGCTTATATACCTAAATTCATCTGATATGCGGTCTTTTACAGAATGTTATTTCTTTAACAAAAGTATAAATAATTCTCTCCATCATTGCATTTTTATGTCTAATGAAGGTTTGGAAATACATATATTGCTCTTTTCATCTGACACACTAATGAAGAACACAAATCTGAATCATTCCAACTAGATTTCAGTCAACAATATCTACGGTGCCTAAGACTTTTGCACATCACTACATGTGTCTGAAGCAAGATGGTCTGCCGTGCCTCTCGTTTGGTCTCTGTCTCAATCCATTTAACTCTGGCTGTGCTGCCATTTCAGTCCACAGACTACAGAGCACATTCATTCTCCAAAACTAGGAAAAGGAGAAAGGGAGCAGTTGGCATCTCTACAGAGGAAAGGGTTTTTAATAGTTTGGAGGACAAACTCAGCTACGACTTTGTTTTCTTACTAATTAAATTGGGATTTCAGGTGTGTATTCCAATGGTAATTATACTCATTAACCTTAATACAATGGTTGGGGGCAGTTTTTCAATGGAATTATTTTTTCTTAAATGATATAGGCACAACCTAATGCACACTGAGAATACAGAACAGTCTGGCCATCACACCATCACGCATCAACCCCTCTTCCCCACCTGTAATTGTTCACTGCGTCATTTATCGACAGCACCTTCTTTATGGAGGTAAAATTGTTTGCCATCTAACTCAAAATCTCCTACACCTCTAGCCATCTAATTCTCACCATCCTACTCATCTAACCATCTAACTTTTACTCTCCTTCTCATTTAACCATCTAAATCTCACTCTTCTACTCTGGGAAAATAAAATAATTAACAGGGTCTCTTTCCCATATAACATTTTGAAATGATTTAGGGAGATGTTTTGTAGTTGCTGAAACTAGTATTTACTTTAATACCATAAACATAATTTACCAGATCCAATAACTATGTAGCTGCGCTTCCTTCTAGAAACAATAACATCTTCTGACAACATTTGTCACAAACTACAGATGTACACAGCAAATTCTAGTGTTAAATTATAACACGGTGTAGTGTTCAACCATAAGTATAAAACTGCATAGTGTTTTAATTATGGTTTATCACTATCATAGTAATTTAGAACTAGTTTCTGTGTCTTTATGAGTCCACACTGACAGTGTTCATTTAACACTAGAGAATTTGCTGTATAGGATCCATATTTGAGCCAGTGGGAAAAAGCTTATTATTATTATTAGTATTATTATGTGTATTTTAAACAATGGATTTATGGGTTGATACACTTTTCACTACATCAAATCAAATACAATTTAAAAAATGACTAAGTAATATTACGATACAGCAATATAATAGGCCAAGCCTTTTAAACAGTGCCCGCATAAGCTTTATTTGAGTGTAGTTTTGAGGATTAACATAACTACTTTGATCAGGAGGCAGCATACCATGGAGAAACTATGACCAACAACAAAAAGTGTTCATGATGGAATTCCAGAGTCAGCAATGTACAACAATCTGTTGTTCTGTCCTTGAGCAAGGCACTTGACCATAACTGCTTCCTAGGTGGTTGCGCTAGCAAAGGTAACTTGTGAGTATAAAAATGATGACTAAAATAATGATGATGAAAACATTGTTGGCTATACCTTTGAAGACCAACGTGGCACAATAAAGTGTTTTAAATGCTACAGACATTTAACTCTCAAATTCATAGACGTATAATTGACCATTACGGAAAGAATATATATGTTTTAAACATGTTTTGAGTATAGATGGCATGTTTGCTCTTGTATAGATTTCTACCAGTGATCTGTAATTTGACTTAATTAATTTGATGTTTTGCTCAATACAACCATTCAAAACAGATCAGTTATGTAGAATTCAGGGTGGGTCATTCTTGCCTTTCTCTGGAAGCATACATAGAAACAAGTGGGCCATCATTTTCTTCAACTGACAACCTGGCCAGCAGCCCAGCAAAATACATTTTAAACATTCATCCAGACATGAGCCTCTTAGAAAGCTTTAGCTGACTTGCCAGGTCTCTCCCTTGCAGCTCTGTGCAACACGTTTGCAACTCTGGGATACCTAATGCTTTTCTGCAGCTGTGGTGTGCATTTAAAACACAAATGCATGAGGTAACTGATAACTCTCACCCACCTTTTAGGATTACTCATGTAACATCTTGCAGAGCCATCTTTATACAGATGTCACACAATAAAGTGGTGCAAAAGGGGTGGAGCTGTACCGTGTTATACCGATGCACACTTCAGCCGAGTAAATTTAATTTCGGTGGCAGCTTTTAAAGGAAAACAATACAACAAATGGCCGCCATCATGTACCTATGCACACATTGTAGATCATTGTGTGCATAGGCCAAAACAATTTAGCTGTATTTCGCTGTATTTATACTTCCTCAGTTGAGGCAATATTATAATGTGGGTTTATTGAAATGGGTGTGGAAGAATATTTATTCGTTTACTGAATTTTTGTTTTTTTACAGAATTTTTGTTTTTTTACAGAATTTTTGTTTTTTTACAGAATCTTTGTTTTTTTACTGAATTTTTGTTTTTTTACTGAATTTTTTGAACAGCTGACAATATCTGAGTCTTTGTCTTTTCAATCCTTTTATCTCAACCATAGAAATAGAATGCATAGAATGGCCATTGAACTGCTTGGCGTGGTCATTCGATTAGTACACAACAAAATGGCTGCCCCGCTGACCATTCTGCTAAATTGATTTGAATTGGAATGGCCTTTCTATCCATTCAATTTCTATGATCTCAACAATATGGTAATGGGGACTGTATTCTGTAAAGGGGTTCAGACTTCCAGGTGTCTCCAAGGAAGTTATATGTATACTCTGGCTGACAGGCCAGGAAATTTAATGTTCCCAACACAGAATGCTTGGTCTGCTTTGTCTCAGGCACCTATTGATAGCAAGATAAGGAATGCCCGTGCCCTACGATAAGAACGTTAATAAACTCAGCTGTATGTGTTAGTGTCGAACCTTCCACATGTGTAACACAGTATAGATTAAACTACCAACACACTAATGCCAATGCAATGTGAAAAGAACTGCTAAAAAGTTACCTGAAATCTGACACTCACAGTGTTGTTTTTTACACTTGAGAGTGTATTTTAAATCACCATCACTGTCAGATTTTGATTTCATTTTACAAATTGAAATGCAACTGAAAGGATTTCCAACAGTTGTAATATTTTATCACCCACAACTTGCAATGGTGATTTACTTACAAACTGAACAAGACTAGATCGACAGGAACAATAATCTCAGTAATGTTTGCAAACAATAAAATCACTTACAGTTTGTATTAGGTTTGAAAAGCAAAAAGTATTATTATTATTCATTATTACATATTGTAATTCATTCCTGAATGAAAGAAGTAGAAAATATATTAAAACAAACTATTCTGAAAAATAAACAAGCAGGCAAAGCTTTCTGGGAAATTGTGATGGTTTTGCCTAACACTTGTGTAACACACAGAGTAACACTTAACACTGAGTGACAACTAACAATGTTTTTTAAGACCAACACTGCGGTTCTGTTAAACAAGGGTGTGTTGATTTAACAATCACAAGTGTTCATTTAGCACCTCAGTTAACACTAAATCAACACCAGACAATTTTCAGTATATATGAATATCAATACACCTTCCAGCTAAAACATACTTGTGTTGTCAAGCAAAAATTCTGCTGTAATTCCTTAGTACTTACAAATTTAAAAGAGCTTTAGAAATACAAAAACCCCAACAAATACAAATTTTAAACAAAATCGTATATATCAAATATTCTTTAATTTCAAAAGGTAATGAATTACAGACAGATCGCAGATGAAACAGGGTACGAAATGTGACTTGTTATTTTACCACATCAACAGAGACCTAAATAGAGATATTTGAAACTTCAGCTTTGCTGGAGAAAAGGTATAGGAGACAGAACGGTTTGCATTTAGACACATTTGAAGAAATGCATTAATGTTAAACGCATTTGTATTGAGGACATATTTCCTACAATAGTGGTTCTCAAACCTCTCTTGGGGGACCCCCAACCATGCCATTTATTAGATGTATCCCAGAGCTAGCACACCTGAACCAACTTGTAAACTAATCATCTAGCCCTTAGCTGCTTGAACCAGGTGAGCTAGTTCAGGGCTACAACAAAACTATGAAACAGCCAGGGCTGCCCACGGAGTGGTTTGAGGACCACTTCCCTTCAATACCAAGAAACTGGATTTTGAAAGGTTAAAAATATTTGTACCGAACATTCAAATTGACCCAGACGATGTCCCAACCACAGATGTGTGCACCACTGTCCAATAACACTTACTGCTTCCCCACATATCACTTCCAAAGACCCATCTGATTTAATTAACTTCAGTCATGTTAAAATTGATCTTTCTTTTCAATGAATGACTATTATTTCATAATAAGGAAAAATATGTCCATTTTCATGGCGCAAGTGATGATTCATGTTAAATAGACTGTAAATGCAACATGAATTTCCCCTTTCTGACTTCAATTATAATTAATCTACATAGTAAAGTAGTTTAGGGTTAAAATAAAGTCAGCTGCAATTGGCCCCCCTATTACTTTCATATTATGTAATCATCTGAAGATGTTTCTGCCTGTGACATTTTATCTAACAATATCCCAGGTTTGTTTTCTTTTTCTGACACCACGTCTTCCTTTCCCAATAACCCGTCTGTGGAAACTAGGAGCCTAGAGTTTGTTTCAAGAGCATACATTTGTTTCAAGACCATGGTACCCTATTTAATCTTTCACTAACCAGAGCTCAGCTTTTATCAAGACTCGAATGCATATAAGGCTGAAGAAAAAGAGCAGTAAATTGGCTGTTAGGCCCATTAAAACAGAAATAATATATTTGCTATAATAATTTAAATCAAATGCCTCTATATACAAATCATTATGCACAATAGTCTATATAGCTGGTTGACTCATCACTTTTAAGTTGGACTAAGAGGATATACAATGCTGCAGTTTCATGTTAAATCTACATTCATAATGTAAAGAAAGAGGACAGTAAATATGCATATAATTCAAAGTTCACAGTAGAGACTTTGTCAAACTTGCTTTTTTGGAAACAGTGATCTTCATACATTGCAATAAAATAATGCAAACTAACAAAAACCTAAGAAAAACCTAAGAAACAACCAAAAGGAATATTAATAAGTAAAATTGCACATGGCAAAAGGCTACACTCTTAGAATTAGGAGAGCCACAAGGAACTGTGGGGATACTCAAAGAACCTTGCTCTATTTGGGGCTTCCTAAAGGAACCTTTAACAGCTCAACTTCTGATTAGTCAGCTGGCCTCATAGTCTAGCTCACCCTTGACATGGGAAAATGCACATCAAAAGCTTATTGAATCACCTCAGAGTGGACATTCGATACAAACTGCAGAAAAGTTAGGCACCTAAAACAATTAGACTGACATAAAGGAGTTCCTCAAGGAACCTTTTTGAACAGAAAAGGTTCCTCCACAGTGGCAATGATGAGGAACCCCAAAAGGTTCCTCGAGGCTCTCCTAATTCTAAGAGTGTAGTTCATGTAAGTCCCTGGTTCTAATCTTCCTAACCATGGAGGTAGAACCTCTGTCATTCTGTCACTGAGCCAGACAGTTAACCCTAAATGGTTAAATTCCCCCCAGGTCATTGCTGTAAATAAGAATTGTTGGTAATCAATTTAACTGCTTGAATAATGGCCAGGCCACATAAAATTGGATGTATAGACAAGCTGACAGTGTGTGTTGCTGTGTAAAGTTGGAAGAGTAAATGATTGACACATGAAAGGCTCACGTGGGTTGACATATTGAATTCATGTTGAAGGCCAATTAGGAGCCGTTCAAATGATTCCATGGCAATGTTTATGATTTGTTGGCTGGTGATATGGCCATGTGAACCAACGGTCATTACATCCAGGTCACATCCAGCTCATAGCTCGAGACAGTAACCTTTGTGTGCGCTCAGAATGTAATGTAAAAACCAGGTTACGGCTCTAAAAAACATGTTCTGGGTTCCTTATTTCAGTGTCCAATTAGTTTCTTCATGAGAAAACAATCTAGACTTAAAAAAGAATAATAATAATAACGACAACTTCACATTCCTCTGCTCACATTGAGGCACTGTATTATTAACCCTAAGTAAATTAAATCAAAATACCAGTCACAGGTAAGTGAGAACCAGGTCAGTAAAACACTGATTTAAAATGAATCTAGGGAAAATCAATGAGTAGTCTGATTACACTCCACTCAACCCTGTCTCCACTGCAGCTCAAGTTTACGAACCAAAAAATAGCATTGGGTCATTGAGGCTTAGCCTAGAAATAACTTCAGACTCTCCAGACCAGACCTTTGTCCGTATTCCAGTCATTACTATTCTTAGTGCCCTGAAGGTCTTTAAAAAACGCTGACACGGAAGCAGAATCGGCACCCACGCGTCCTGTCGCTAGGCCACGCAACAATACTTCTTCCACCACGACTTCGAAAGCTTCCTCATCTTGTCTGGAGTCCTTTTATTCAGTAGATGCTGTTGCTGACTGTCAGAGTTCTGGATGCTGGCCACGATGGCTGTATCAAACACCTCCTTCAGGTTCTTTTGGGTGAGTGATGAGCACTCCATGTACGATAAAGCCCTCATGTCCTCTGCACACTGCTGGGCCTCTTGCGGATCCACAGGCCTTTCTTTGTACTTGGCCAGCTCGATAAGAACCTTGACGTCCTCCCGCAGGTCAGACTGGGTCCCCACCAGAACAACCGGCGCCCGTGGGCAGTGCCTGCGAATCTCGGGCACCCATTTCTCCGTCACATTCTGGAAGGAGGAGGGGCTGACTACGCTGAAACACAGCAGAAAGATGTCGGCGTTTGTGTAGCAGAGCGGACGCAGCTTGTCAAACTCATCCTGCGGGGAGAAGAGGACCATAACACAACCTGATTACAACCAGAGCCGACACTGGGTATCCTCAACTCCGTGATAAAAGGTATTTGAAGGGTTAGCAAGGGAATAGTGACAGACAAGAAGGAACATCCTGCCCTCACTGACTACATTTTTTTCTTCCCCCATTTTTCTCCCCTCCCAATTCCCACTAATCCTGCCTTGTCGGCAGCTCCGCAACTGCTTGTACTGATGTGGGATGGTGAGGGGCGCGCACACGGTTCATCCAACCATATGTTGCAGAGCCACCGATTCTTTTCACACTGTTCATCCAACATGGAAGACTTTAGTCAGCTCATTTACGGGATGATTACGCTCGCCAACTATACTTCATTGATTGAATTCACAGGCATACAATTTTCACACAAGGAGTCGCTGGAGAGCGATGTGGCAAGGTAGATGATTCTGCTTATCTAAACCAAATCCCGATCAATGCAATGGCAATATAAGCGGCCTCATTCTGGAGGTCTGGGGATAGCCGGAGGAACCCATAGTCAGGCTCGAACCACTGACTATCGTGACATAGACTGTCCTCTCACTGACAAAGTTGTCACCATGTGGCACCAAGGGCTGTTAATAGACACCACCCAGGCAAGAATACTCAGTCAGTGACCATAGCATCACAACAGATCTATCAGTGTCTGTTAGCTGTTAAAGGGACAAAGTGTTTGGTTTACACACTGTATTGTTCCTGACCAGGGTAGCTAAGGAATAAGTGATTTTCACCAGCTAAACCACCGCTCAATAGTGGTGACATAATTTATATTACATATAAGTGGCATCTCAGAATTGCAGCTGATTTACAGCAGTAATCATTTAACCCTGGTCCATTGCACTGCCGCCAATATGGCTGTGTTTCTTTGCTCATGTGCTGTTAATTATTTTGTTTCTTCTAGCAATTGTATTACCCAGCATTGAGAATACCGTTTTATATCTCCCAATATATGTACCAGTAGTTCTAGTGTGATTTTAACTAGTGGGAAGCTAACACTCCTATTTATAATATATTTATTTTTCTTGTTTACTGGCAAAGCTGGAATTCCACAATCTCACTCCCCGCTCTACTTCACCAGTTTCTCAGACAGTCCCATCTTGTATCTGCACATTGCTTCCTTATAGCGTTTTTTCCAGTTTATTACTCCTCCTCAGAAATGTTGAGCAAAGGGTCTCCAAAAGATTGCAATATGCGTTGTAAACTCATGTCACAGCTAGTCTGAACTGTTGCCGAGCAATCTGATTTGTATATTTCAGAAAGTTGGATCATTTTCAAGGATCTGGATCACTGATCCAAACTCAGTTTGTCAGTTGGACAGTGGAGAATTCAGGCCCAAGTTTGCTTTAAATTCAGGCCCAAGTTTGCTTTAAATTCAGGCCCAAGTTTGCTTTAAATTCAGGCCCAAGTTTGCTTTAAATTCAGGCCCAAGTTTGCTTTAAATTCAGGCCCAAGTTTGCTTTAAATTCAGGCCCAAGTTTGCTTTAAATTCAGGCCCAAGTTTGCTTTAAATTCAGGTCATGGATGGATTGCTTGACTTTCTCTTCTGGAACTTCCTGATATAGATCGGAACTTATGGTTCCGTCAATCACAGCAGGTAGTCTAGGTCATTGCATCAAAACATCCCCAAAACATTCCACTTTACTTTGATAAGACATCAGTTCAATGGAATGCAGTGTTTGGATTTTAATAGACATAACAGGACACTTTTTCCAAAGGCTCCACTGTTGTTAACTCATCTGTCTGTATAACGTCTATAAAGGGGCTTCCAGTTGCATTTTGGAAAACTTGATTTCACAACATACATGTAGATCCAGTTATAGCTGGTGAAAATAAAACACTGCATGTCAAAATTCAAGATGATGGTGTTAGTGTGACATTTTGGGGATACATTTACATTTTAGTCATTTACCTGATGCTCTGGGCTTACAGTGAATACAGGGTCATCTTCCTGGAGCAACTTAGGGTAAAGTGCCTTGCTCAATGTCACAACGACATTTGGCCCATTCTGGAATACAACCGACTCCCTAACCAATGAGCCATCTGATTCTTTCGATGTATATTATATAAAGGACCTAGTTGAAACTGTGTTATAACTAAGTCATAACTAAGTCACCAAGGGTGTCTAACGCAGCACATTACATCAGACCACAACCCAATGACCCCTCAGAGCTCAGCCTCCAGCCAGGACTGACTCTCTGTGTCTAGACAGAACCGCTCAGGATCTCGTTTGGTCTGCTTTCCAGGGCTGCTTGCCACTGTTTAGCCCCCAAGCGGGCTGTGATTCTCTATTATAGGTTGTCCTGCCTTTCCCCCGACCAGCCCCAGCTGTGCGAAAACTGAAGCTGCTTTTCTTCCCCGGCTCTGAGTAGCCTCAATTTTAAAGCAGACTCAAAACTGGACAAAATAACTGCCGGAGCCATCAAATTAGAACACCCAGACTAGAAGACAATATGCATTCTAACAGGTTAGTCACTTTCAAGGAAAAGTGAAACGGAATAGAATACTTGTTGGTTTCAAACAAATCAATTACAATTCCAGGATAGTAAAGATTTTATAAAACTGTCCTATAACTGGGATTAATTACAAACCTGTCCAGCTGTGTCACAAAGTTGCAGTTTTACTGGCTTGCCGTCAACTGCAACCACCGCTAGAAAAAAAGGAATACATTTAGAAATCTCCCAAGAACTTAAATATTTAATAAGTAAAACAAAACTACGACAAATTTAACAGCAATGTCATAAATCCTCTTGGTTTTGACCATTATATGCTGAACATTTCACTCGAGTTTATATTTTTGTCAATCTGGGGCTGATTTCAAAGTACAGACTTTATCTACCAAGAATTCACCTGTTTATTAAATGAGCAGTTAAACATGTCTGGATAATACGTTTTATAACCCGATACCTAACTTTAAGGAACATATTTGATTACCGGCAAAATTATCAAAAGCAGTTGGGATATATTCAGTTGGATATCCATTTGTTGTGTAGCTAACAATCAAGCTTGTCTTCCCAACTGCCCCGTCACCGACAAGCACACACTTCACTTTGCGCTCTCCAACACCGAACCGACTTTTGGAGCCCGAAGAGGACTCTCTGCCCCGAAATCTCCGAGGGGGCACGGGTGGAACAGCTGCCGACACTGCTACAGGTTTATATTCTCCATCGCCCTGGGGAGGCATCGCCTTGTGATATCGCTAATGCAACCAGCAATACAGCCTAATCCAACTTTTTGTAAACTGTTAGCTTCCTCGATCTGACATCAACGGGACGTCGACAACAACTGTCCCATATCTTCTGTAATGTTTCCATGGCTAGAAAATATGTATAATTCCTGTGAAGACAGTGCTGACACCTTCATTTCAACCCCCCATTGTTTCTTAAGCAAAAACTCCCAATTTTTTTGTGTCGACCCAAGTAATATTAAGATCCTTTCCAGAAATCTCACAATTTTAGTTCGTACTCCCCTCCTCTCTCAGCTCTCTGCCTGTAAAAAAGTAGCTCACCCTCCTACTCCTACTCCTACATCATGACATCATGAACCACCACAGAGGCAATAAAGATTGCAACATACCCACAGAAATAAGACGACCCCTCCTCCTCAGCATAAATCAACCCATGGCATAAAGTAAATGTTTTTTTATGTGTAATATAACATTAATGGACTATGAAATAGTGGGTTCATCTAATCATTGTTATGTTATAACCCCGTAAAAACGTTACATGCGTTGAACTTTTACATTTGTATCCCTCCTGACGTCACGTATCTAGCGCACTTATCACCGATGATACGGCTGACAAAGCTCAACCCCGCCTCCTGGTGGACAATTACTGGACACATTCTGTAATTGACGTGACAGAAATAAAGGATGAATGGCTCAATTATTGTACTTCACATTCACATTATGATTGATTCAGTTGGGAATCAAGAAAAACATTATTTTATTCAAAGTGTTTTAATTAAGCAAGGAGAGTCAGAGGAGCGTAATGCACGGAACATTTACCTCAACGCTATTGTTTCTACTCCGGATATATTTCACAGTTACAACTTTGATGCACGCTGGACATAAAACGAGCGATTAAAAATAATAAGGTTAACGTTCCAATATAAACAAGGAACAAAACGATGGCAGAAGAAAGCGTTTTCCTTGGCTTCTTGGAGGAGGCCGAACACTGGCAACTACATAGCCGACAGTTCCCAAGTAAAGTTGGAGGCAAACCTGCTTGGTTGAGTCAGTTGGAAATTCCAACTATCTCTGAGTTAACATGCGAGAAATGCAAACTTCCTACAGTATTTCTCTTGCAGGTTTACGCTCCGATACCTGGACACGATATAAGTTTCCACCGAACAATTTTTGTATTCTGCTGCAAGACACCAGACTGTTATTTACCAAACGACAGCCGTTGTCTGAAAGGTAAGGTACATTAGCTAGAGCTGTCATAGCTAGACATTCTTAAAGGTACAATATGTAATATCAATCAAAACAATAACAAAATACATACTTTGCATTAAAAGCAAACATCACTATACATATATTATATATATTTCTTAGTTGTGTACTTACATTATCCTAAATGTTTCCACTAACTTTCAAATCCAGAGAAATTTGTAACACGGGACGTTTCATTTTGTCGCCCGTAAATGGCGTCATATAACCTGTGACTGCTCTAGTTGTTCTAAGTTCCAGGGAGCCGCCAAACATAACGTGAATAAAGTAGATTTTTTTAACAATATATTACTTTGTCAGTGAACATTTTTTCTGCCGGAGACGCTAGATTGGAAGGTTGTCATTGACGACGATAACAATACTCATGATCCCACGCTACTTCCTGACGTCATCCAAGTACATCTTTTGCTATTGTTTTGATTGAGAGCCCCCTGACGGCCAAAAATAACATATTGCATGTTTAAATCAGATCGTTAAGTATAGGCTACCAGGCACAGTCAACTCTGGCCTTCGAAGCCAGTTACACTTTTTTCATTGCAACTCTCTAACGTGGGACTTGTTTAGACTTGGTACCCCAGGTTGGTCCAATTAATGATGAGGTATAAATGAAAACCAGCAGGTTCCGGCCCTCGTAGGTTAAGAGTTGACTCTCCCTGGGTAACACTTTCCTTTCCCATACATTTGCTACATGGTCATATTCTTGTATTGTAATCCCACTTTTCAAGCATTTCGGAGCCAATTGCCAAGGAGAAACAACTTTTATCCCTTCGATCCTCCATCTGATGAACCAAGTGAGACAGATCTTGACCCCTGCCTGCTAAGTTCAGGCATTAAACTTTGCAAGTTGTGTGGCTGTCCTGGTCAGAAAACATGTTCTAGATGCCATGCTGTGTCCTACTGCAGCAAAGAACACCAGACAATAGATTGGAAGCTCTGTCACAAGACAGAGTGCTGCAAACAAGGTGATGATATTGCTCTTTTAGATTTTCATACCAGCTGAAAATATTGTGTGCCATTTTATTTGAAACTTTTAATACATTTCCAGGACCATCCAAAGCAGTGCCTAGCACATACCTGTTCCCCGAGTCAGAGCTGGTCACAGAGCCTGAAGATCAGCAGAAAGACTCGACTGAAACTGTGGAGGAAGAACAGAATGACCCGGAATGCTCGACTTTAGCTGATGGTATGATGTCAATAGACTTTAATGCATGTACTTCTCTACCCCATTCAGATCCATTTAGCCAGTTCAAATGCAGAAATTACTGATTAATTGTTTTGCATCAGATACTACCCAAATACTGGTGTAGAAATTTTTGCAATATTTGTTTAGTAAAAGGATTGGCTCTATTCTACAGGTTTGGCAGAGACAGAACTTGAAGACATGGCCATGCATGAAACCCAAGATAGCAAAGTGTTCCAGAAGTTTAAACAGAGGATTTCCCCAGAGCCACATCAGGTAACAAGACATTTTGGGACACGTCTCCAAGCTATTGGCCCAATGAATTGGCAGACAGTTTCTGTTTAGTAGTTGGACTTCCATAGCATCTCCTCTCATACTTCCCCACATTTATTTGTTTCTAACCCCGGTACATGAAATATTTGGCCTATAAAAATGATATCTAATCACTTAAGAATTTCTTATTAATGTTTCTAAGTAAGCTTACTTTACCTGTGGACACCCAGTGAACCCAAAATATCAGCTTGTTTTAAATAAAAGTTACCACACTAAACCACTAAACATGGTCAAGTACATAAGAGTAAATATTTAACAAACAACAATTAAACATTGTTAACTCGACACATTTGATGATGGTCAGTCTTTGTCCCTACCATTGAAGTTTAGTTAACGTTTCTCAAACACCCCTCAGCTTTTTATGAATTCCCCCCCATTTTGCTCCCCTCCCAATTGGTCTTGTCCAATTCCCACTGACCCTGCCTTGTCGGCAACACCGCAACTCCTTGGACAGATGCAGGATGGCGAGGGACACTCACATGGTTCATCCAACAACATGTTGGCGCTTCTTTTCACACTGCTTACCAACACAAAGCCTTTAGTCAGATTATGTACGAGATGATTACACTCACCAACCATACTTCCGTGATTGAATTTACAAGCGTCCGATCTGCACACAAGGAGTCACTGGAGAGTGATGTGACAAGGTAAATAATCTGATTTATCTGTCCCAAATAATAGGCAGTGCTGTGCTAATTTGTGTTGCCTCGTGCTGGAGGTCCTGGCAACATGGAAGAAGCCATAGTCAACCCCACTACCTTTTTTACAGAAACAAGAAGTATGCTTTATTATTTCAACTGCTAAGTCCTGCTTTAAGACCATCATAACGGTTCTGTGTTCCTGTAGGTTTTGCGATACTGTCGAGGTGGCTCTCCTCTTTGGGTTTCATCTAAACATGTTCCGACAGAGAAGGACATCCCCAATTGTGCATGTGGTTCCAAGCGTATCTTTGAATTTCAGGTATGCAAATGAAGAGCTGGTGGCCCCAACACACTCAATATATTCCTGGACTTATATCACTCTGACTGGAGATGTTTGATACGGACATTTAGTTTCCTTAGCCAGTCAAACTCCTTGCAGTTTAGAACAGTATTTCTCAGATTTTTATATGCCGCTTGCTCAACTTGTTTGTAGCGACAGTAGTGGCCCATCGGCCTAAGAACTACTAATTTAGACAATATGGAAGTTAGCATATCAATAGCATACCGCAATAGCTGAATTTGCCAGTCTAGTTACAGTATCAAACTTGTTTGCAAAGCTGTGAAATAGTTCACAATTAATATTGCTCTGAGCTTCTACAAAGCTGAGGACGGATTACCCCTTCGCTTTGATGATATCAAGAATGCAAAACAAAATTCTGACCATTTTGATTGGCCAGTCAAACAAATTAATCGGGACAGAGACAGCCTATAAAATATACATACAAACATTGGTACCATAATTGGTTTGATTTTGTAAAAAAACTGCCTACATTGTAGTGTCACAGCTTTAATATTGATTGGCTAGTTAGTTACACAGCAGTTCTTAACTACATTTAAGTGTCAAGCGCCTTTACTTTTATTATAACAAAGCAAAATTCTAACTGCTCCAAATCTAGGAGATTGATGACAAAGGCTCACATAACTTACACATTGATGACAAAGGCTCACATAACTTACACATTGATGACAAAGGCTCACATAACTTACACATTGATGACAAAGGCTCACATAACTTACACAGCAATCAATAACTGTCTGTCTGCTGTAAAGAGGAATTGGTTACTGTAACAAATGTCCAGCAATTGCACAACGATAGCGTAAATCATTTTTCAAATCTCTACATTTTGGCAATTTAGCCCTTTTTCCAGCCAGGTTACCAATTTGCTGATAGAACTACCGTACCTCAAATTCCTTCACACTCAATTGTAGGGGTGTAACGTACGCCTAACCCACGATACGTATTGCGGTTTGAGGGTCATGGTATGTTTTCGTATTGCGGTCCATGCATTGCCCACCAGCTACATTTTTTACTTTCCATATTTTGTGCCCTGGAAAAAAGACACAAATTAATGTAGCTAGGCCTAGTAATTTGTTTGTAGGAAAGGAATATTTAATTGAATGCATGTTTTATAGTTCTTATTTCCTGTAAAGAACAGTTGAGATGTATATTTGGGTAAATTGTGCACTGTCTCTTTAACATTAGCATGATTTGGGAAGTGAGAGTGCAGTTACAGATGTGTTTTAATTGTTAGAGAATCTGAGCTGGGTAGAGCTATAAACATCTTATTCTTTTTTTGGTCAAATGTAACCAGTTGCCAAAGAACAAAGACTCTCTGAAGTTGACTGAGTTATTTCAGGGGTGGAACACATAGGAGCAAAACAATTGTTTCCTGACAGAAGGAGAAAATGTGCAATTGTCATGTCATCTTAAGCACTTTATGTACATGTCTGAGATAATAACAGGCAAGACTGATTTTTAGCAATATTAGTATTGTCTGTAGGTGAAGTGGACAATATTCCCATGATTCATCATTCCCACTTGCCATTGGAAATAGATCTCCTTCATGCGGAAAAGTGCTAACAATGATTACAATGTCGATTGAGACGTGCAAATGTATTTAAAATAACATTTTAAGTGTAAAAAATACAGTTGCTAGCCATTTATTAATGTTTAATGTACTCAAATTCATGTGCGAACCCATGATTAGCACCCCATACCGTATGGTAGTGTTTCGTACCGTTACAGCCCTAGTCAGTTGTCATAAAAATAGGTTTCTTGAATAATCTGTGTATGTACATGATGAACTTAATTGCCAGAATCATAGCTTTGGTAAATCTGACTTAGTCTAAAGCTATGAATTAATGGCCGTGTGTTGAAATGGTGTTTTCGTTTTGCATCCAACCAGGTCATGCCTCAGTTATTGAACAACCTGAAGGTGGACAGCCCCGATGCTAGCATCGACTGGGGAACCTTGGCTGTCTATACGTGTGCTGACAGCTGTAACCGAGGTGAAGAGTACCCGACCGAATTCATCTGGAAGCAAGATGTCACTGGAGAACAAATGTAGTATCATAATATAATAAAATGCAAAAAGATTGAACTCTGAAAATCTGCTGTCGTAAGGCCCTAATGTGATACATCTGTCATTGTGCCTCTACAGAATATAAACCTGCTTGTTCCTTTTGCTCTAATGACACAGCCACCACATACATATTACTTTATTCTAAAAGCTGTTCTAATAATTTTACACTACTGATCAAAAGCTGGTATTCATTTCTAAGGTTGCTTTAAATTAAAACAAGTATGGACGAGCAAAAGATAACATTAGGACATTGAGTTAATGGCTGCTGAAAATATGGCTTTGCTGTTGTATGTCTAAAGTTAATTCACAATCATTAATTTACAACAGGAAGACATTTTCAACATTGGTAACATAATTTAATCCTAGTTAATGCCACCTTAGTGTAATCAAAAACATGACAATTCCTGGGTGTTTGAAAGATTCACCATCAACCAAATGTTTTTAATGAATTTGAGCCCAGTTAAGGTAGCAGGCACCTTCACTAAGGACAAGCTAGAACAGTGCTTAAGTAGTAGTAGTTTTCAGGTATGTGGGCAGTTAAACATGGAACAGCTGCGGGTCCCCAAGAGAGGTTTGAGAACCATTATCTGGTGTTAGACCGCTAAATGACTCGGAAACCAAGAACAAAGCATTCAAAAAGGAGAGTGATCACATTTAATTGTGCACAATGTAGCAAAATAACATCCATTGAAAACAAGAACAGGTTCATTAACTGTGACAGTGCTTTTGTGCGCTTAGACTGCAGATAGAATATACAGTATGTATCAACGTTTGGGGGGATAATCCATTGTGAATAAGTTTGCTAAATCTGGCATTACAACATGGGGGGTTCTTAAACTACAATTCAATTTGCTGAACAGGAACATTTCTGAAAAATCTGACATCTGAGGTGGCAACATTACTTCACTCCACAATGTTAAACCACTTCTTATGAACATGTAATCCAGGCATATTATGCAACAAATGTTGTAGAAATAATTAAAACTTGGAAAGCCAGGACTTGCAGTACAATCCCAAGTTACACCAAAACAGGAGATTCTTCATAAAAATAAAATTTACTGTTAAGAACCATGGACAAAATGATGTTGTGAATATTGAACATCCGTTTGTAGGGAATGTGTGGCCTAACTTGCACTGAGAAATGGTAGGATAACTTCCCACAATAAAACCTACTTCAGATAAAAAAACACTTAAAAGTATTGAAACAGACATTCAACCTGCCTCATTTAAAACAAGCAAGAGTCATGTAAAAACAAATAAAACTTCTATAATACAACATCTTCCCGTAGTATAAAATCACCATTACAGTGATGGGGCAGGGTTCCTGCCTTGTCAAATAAACTGTACAGGTCTAATCAGAGAAACAGTACAGTTCCTCTGATGCTATTTTTAAAATAAAAACAATGCAGGCATAAATATTTACGTTGTCTTTCTGAATCCTTTCAAGATGGGGTAGATGTTTTCAAATGCTTCATAAATTTCTCCTCTCACCTTTGCACCTTAAAAGCACAAAAAGTACATAAAGTATTATAAACAAAACAAAAACAAAGTGGCCTTTATCTTAGTATAAATGACAAACAACTCACCCGTTAATACCACTTTGCCAGAAACAAATATTAAAAGCACAATTCTGGGTTTGATCATTCTGTAGATGAGCCCCGGAAAAAGCTCTGGTTCATAACTGAAAAATGATGAACAAGTTTAGGCCCACAGCTTTTGATCCCAGGAACTAGCTCACAAACAACCAAATTCAACATTTAACAATGCATCTCCTTCAGACGGAATATTTGACAAACCTGCTGAATTGCTGGTGAGTTAACACAAGTCCTTCCAACCGAATGGGAAATTTGACATCACAACTGCCCACCATGTTCTGAATCTTGAAATCAAGAAATTTGGCAGGGAAACCCAACTTCTGCACAACTCTGGCATATTTCCTGGCAGCCAGACGGGATTGCTCTTCACTGTAACGGCAGGAGGGAGAATTATGACGCATTTTCAACAGATGTTGTTTTGGAAGAACACAAAATAAACATCACTAACCTTTTGGCTCCAGTGCACACCATTTTACCAGAGCTGAAGATCAGTGCCGTTGTCCTTGGCTCTCGTATTCTCATGATTACAGCAGCAAATCGCTGTAAGACAAGAATAGATTCAATGTTGTGAATGTAGTCAATAGAACATGTTCTTGGTGGGCTATTCTCAGTTCTGAAGAAACATTCAATTTTGTAGTTTATAGTCTGATTCAGACAATTGTTTGTACAAACAAGAAAACATGCTTACTTTGGGGTTGTACTCTGCATTTCTAGCTCGGAGTGCGATTGTTTTTAAGTCAAGTTTGCAACCCAGGTTCACTGTGGATACGATGTTTCTAAAATGGAAGAAAATAAACATGAAATCAAGATGGGAGTCTCGTTGTTATGCTTATATTTACAATGTTAGAAATAAAGTTAGAACACAATCATCACAGAATAACACTAAGTAAATTAAACATAAGGGATATCAATGTGTCCATTTAGAAAGCATAAGTGATTGTGAACCAATGTCACCTGTTTTGGTGCAAATGAAAGTTAGGTGCACTGGAAAGGCAACAGCAAGACAACCCCCAAATATTGATTGGTTTTGCAGGTGGTGGGCACAGAAAATTGCTCTCCCCTTATCCTTCCTGATTCTTCTTCAGTTTCGCTAGTGTCCTTGTCATTACTAGTAGCAGGGCAGCAACCCAGCAGCAGGACTGGTATCTACTCCTTTGTGTGGAGGAACACTGCCAAAGCCCTACAAAATAACATCCAGCTGGCAGATAAACTGGTAGATAAAACTCTTGCTGTATCAGGTCGCAAAACAGCAAAAACGTCATTTTATAAAAAAAGGAACGATTCAGAGCGCCGTCTTCTGTTCCTCTTTTAGTAAAAAGCCAAGTCTAACTCGTTCATTGTAGTGGCCAAAGTCGTTTTAAACAACTGGTGTTAATCCATAACGATCTTACAATGTTTACTAATGACTTCGAGGTCGCAGCGCTGTCGTGTCGTCATCTGTTTAACACACCTCTGGCACGCCTATATCAGATACACCGATGTGATTGGTGCAGCTCGGCTACAAGGGCATAGTTAATGAGCAGAGTTACTCGGTGCCAGAGTAACTTGCTGAGCAAATTCAAATTGTGCTCTCGCGAGAACTCTGGATTTCCAGGGTAATGTTATCCTCTAGTGCAGTGGTTCTCAAACCTCTCCTGGGGGACCACCGCCATCTCACAGTTTTGTTGTAACTCTGAACTAGCTCACCTGATTCAAGCAGGTAAGGGCTTGATTATTAGTTGACAATTTGATTCAGGTGTGCTAGCTCTGTGATACATCTAATATATGGCATGGCTGTGGGCCTCCAGGAGAAGTTTGAGAACCACTGCTCTAGTGGGATCTGATTCACAGTCCAACACTGCAGCTCCATTGGCATTCGCCAGAGAACACCAGAATCGGCAGGTCAACCATCAGTGCCCGTTCACAGATGAGACCAGGTTCACACTGAGCACATGACAGACTTCAAAGAATCTGGAGATACCCTTTCTGGATTTTCTAATGACACAATTACTGGTTTCAAACTATTAAAGGCTACTGAAGAGCCACCGTCTTACCCTGAAATTGTATTAGATTTTATTTTAGCTAAAACAGGAGGAATCTCCATGACTTTAAAATTTTACCGCATCACTCTCATTCCCGATTATTCGGACCACATGACAATTGTTATTTTCTAAATTTGAAAATGCATGACTAGTTGATAAATTGCACCCGTTTGGCGCAATGTTAGTACTAATATTAGTCCCAGCATTCGTCGTATTATGTCTGTTGTTCAGTTTCCTTTACCGTCCTTCTAACCTGCATGAGAGTGAAGATGATCTGGTGGACGTGACGCGTTCTACCGGGATCCCGACCAGCAAGGTTCAACAGGAGATCCCTGAACACTCAGAGATCAAAAAGCTCCTCCTACCCTTTGCAGTGTGAGGTTCCTTTAAGCCCATACGAGCTTTTCATGATAAATGGAGGAAAGGTTGAGAGCGTGTAACTCAAACAGCCCATAATAATGGCCTACATCATTGATTGATAGACTCAAGGAGTGCTACTTACTGCCTCAAATGTTTTAGTGAGAAAGACACTGTCAGGACCCGGGAGACCGTCCATTACTGTGTTCATAAATGGACCAATCAGACTGATATACTAATAACCAATAGTATATGAAGAATCTATTTCTACAACACTATACTGCCCACACCACCATCCAGCAAGACCAGTTTGGGGGTGGGTCATTGATGTTCTGGAGAGGCATATTCTTGGAGGGTCTCACAGATCTCTATGTGCTAGGTACCGGGATGAAATCCTCAGATTTTACACTGGTGCACTGGGCCCTGGGTGCACGATAATGCCAGGCCTCATGTGGCCAGAGTGTAGAGGGAGTTCCTAGATGACAAAGGCATTGACCGGCCCTCAACTTCCCCAGACCTGAATCCAACTGAGAACATCTGGGACGTTATGCATCAGCGCGTCCAATGCCACCAAGTAGCGCCATAGAACAACCAGGAGCTCACTGATGCCCTGATCCAGATCTGAGAGGAGATCCCCCAGGACACCATCCACCATCTCATCAAGAGCATGCCCAGATGTCGGGAGGGCATACAGGCACATGGGGGACATACACTCAGAGTCGCATGTTGCCGTGAGGAAATTCATGCAAGTTGAAACTGCCTGTGATTTCAATTGTTTGTTTTGATTTTCAGTTTGAATTGTAGAATTGTATATTTTCAATGAAGCGCCACCAGGGGGGCACAGCATTAAGTCTGCTAACCTAGTGCTGCTGGCATTAATGTTACGACAGAAGCTGGCAGCAAACTACATGTCCATGATCCACCCGCTTTGCAAAGTGATGAGACCTGGGAGGAATCCGTTGCAGCTACCCCCATCATTGACTGTATTCCAAGCCCAAAAGATGGATGTTTTGTCAGAGCAGCAAATATCCTTGGTATGTGCTACATCAGCAGTGTTAAAGCTAACAAACACAAAAGTGCATCTGATTCTGTCAAATTAAAACCATTACAGTCTAGATTTGGTTTGGTCTTGCTGTTGCATATTGTTGTTACTAGCTAGCTTGAGGACTAACTGTTCATATCAAACATGCCAGAAAAAAAAAAAAAAAAAAACTATTGGGGCATCTGGGACAACTCAAAGACTAGCAAATTTGCATCTCCAAACTGCTCATACTTCAGTGGTGGGAGCGAGCAGTGATTTAGCACAGATCTGGGAGTTTTGTCGCAGACCATAAAAACATGGCTTAAACATGTACCCCGCGTGGGGTTGTAGGACAGCCTACTTCGTGATGGTCATGAGTTCAAGCCCGACCATGGGTTCTCCGACTTTCCTCGGACCCCCTGCGCAAAATTGCAAAATTGACACAGCCCGGGATTTGGGTTAGAGAAGTCTATCGTGTTCCGATTGGGCACCTGTGAATTCAATAGTGGAAATACAGTCGGTGAACGTAATCATACTGTGCATGATCTGACTAACGGCTTTCGTGTTAGGTGAATAGTGCGAAAAAAAATTGCGGTTCAGACGACAGCGGTTGGATGAACCATGTACGGGGCCCCTCATCATTCCACAGATCTGTGCAAGGAGTTGCAGAGCTGCTGAATAGCTGGAAAAAAATCCCACGCTGATGCACCAATAGTGATGAGTTTTTCGTCAACCAGCAATGATTGGTTTACCAGGGCTAAAGAGGGGAGCAACCGTTGCAAAGGAAGGAGAAGGCTAACGTTACCGCAACTAGGAATATGGCAGAGCCTACTGCAGAAAAAAACAAGAAGCGTCTAAGAAAACATTCAGAAGCTCCAGATGATAAAGGAACTCTGCATTCAGAGGTATAAGGGTAAAGGTACTTTGTCACATACACATAAATGTATCAAAATTCATGTTCTTTTAATGCATTTTTACCCATCCCTCAGCGGAGCAGTGGGCAGCCATTTACACCGCCCGGGGACCAACTCCAGATCTAATGCTTTTGTCAGGGGCACTGACTGGAAAACCTAACCTGCATGTTTTTGATGGTAGGGGAAACGGGGAGCACCCGGAGGAAACCCACGCAGACACAGGGAGAACATGCAAACTCCACACAGAAAGACCTGGGATGACCAGGGTTTGAACCCAGAACCTTCTTGCTGTGAGGCCACAGTGCTATCCACTAGCCCACCATGCCTGCCCTTCAGACAAAGGCAGTGTTTGTGCAATTACTCACTGCCAGAAGAGGGAACGAAAGGTTCCGCACTCCAGGCTTAAAGGTGCAATGTGCCTTTCGCGCATCGGAAACGAAACTACTCTTTTAGTGACCAGCTTACAAAACTGTACTTCTTGATACTTTGATATATATTTAAATGGGACAATCATTTTCCACACTATGCACTGCTTATGTTTCATTTGGACATGAAATGAGGACATGACAAGTTGTGCTTCCATATTGTTTGTCTATATATCGTCAGATAAAAATTATTAATTTCATGTGATGTTGTTTAAAACAAAGCTTTGCATAGTGTAATTACCAATTTTTTTTCTCTCCACATTCTCAAAAACCAATAAATAGTTTATAGCCATTTTTAAAAACTGAACTTGTAGTTCCTGCTGGAATTCAACAACTAGCACCTCGAATATTTAATGAATTGTTCTAGAACACTTACTGTATTTCAACAACTAGCACCTCCAATATTTAATTAATTGTTCTAGAACACTTACTGTAGTTCAACAACTAGCACTTCCAATATTTAATGAATTGTTCTAGAACACTTACTGTAGTTCAACAACTAGCACCTCCAATATTTAAT
>JACXGM010009470.1:0-27527 GCA_016801145.1 Umbra pygmaea
ATAGTTATTAAAGTCGGACCTGTGACAATTCTTGTTAATATTAAATGATTACAATCATTGTATCCATTATTGTTTTATGTAAAGATGGTATAAGTGCATAGATGTTTTTTTTCTATTTAGTGATTATAAAACAACCTGTCTCTGTGGGGGAGCAAACCCCAGTCTCCAGCTCCTCAGATGAGGAATATTCAACTTACGCCATTGAAGCAGTGAAAAAAATTGTTGCTTTTTAGATATCCAACATAGACTGTGTAGGTTTATTTCAAATAAAAAAGGCAGTTTAGATGGCACAATTATTTGGCAGGGATGTAGTTCATTTCTTACAGTGCTATATTTGACTTCACAATTGAGTTGTTTTAATGATAAAGAAAATGCCTGTTGTCTGTAGTACAGTACAGTCGATTGACCAGGTGAAATGCTTATGATAATTTTCGCTCCCCGGAGTCACTTGGTGGCCATTGTATGTATTGATTTTTTTTTTTTCGAAATTCAATTCACTTGCTTTCGGCATGACTCGGTACACCTAAGTGCAGCCCCTCCTTTTAATGAGCACTATCACTTCACCATCTGTATACTAAAGTTTACCTACTGTTCAGTGTTGAAGGAATGCTTGGGGCTGGGGTGGAGGGGTGGGGTCTAAGTATGTGTTTCAATATTTCTGTTTTCTTTGTATCCTTTCCCTGTCTGATCTGTATGTTTTGCCTTAGGTTTTTTCCTATATTTGTCTTAGATGTCTAAAGATGCTAAAATGCTTGTACTTTCTCTAAAAAATTTTCCCTAATTATTTATGATGGCTAATAATTCTAATTACAGTATTAGCCATTTTAAAGGAGGAGGCAATACCCCTAATATATTCCTGTTTTGGAATGTCTAGGGTTTAAATAGTCTGAACAAGAGGTGCTGGGTTTTACCCCATTTGAAAAAGCTTAAAGAAGATCTAGTATTCTCACAAGAGAGTCAATTATGCATTGTTTTGCCTCCCAAGGCAAAACAATGTCAGGTTTTCATTCTCACTTTAATTCCAAGGTCAAGAGGTTACATTTTAGTATAGTAAGTCAAAATAAAATCTGCAACTAATGTTATGTCAGCCAGTAGAATGTATCTAATTGTAACAGGCTCTATTTGGCACAACCCTGTATTATTGGACGCATGTACTCACCAGACATAGTCGTATGTTTCCAAACCGTTTTAGAGCTCCAGATCCATGACTTGAATATATCTTTCCTTATATAACTTGTTTTTCTCTAGGCGGTATTAAAATTTCCATACATTTATTCTGTGTTCTACTTTTATATATACTTTCACGTCAGGATAAATCTCACATTTGTTACCTTCATTTTGATACCATGGGTATTTTTATAGCCCTTGTAGTTTTGGAGATATACTCCATTAGATTTGGGCATGTTTTTATTTTTTCAACAATAGAAAAATGCTTAGTGCTGAAGAGGTTAAACTCCCCTGAGCTTGTGCTTTCCTTGGATGCATAGAAGTTCTGTCATATAATTGAATGGGAGTACCTATTTTCTGTTTTTCGGACATTTGGATTTGGGGAAAATTTAGCTTGTGGATCCAGCTTTTGTATGCTTCCCCAAGGGCTTGTATCTGTAACAATGACACTCACTCAGACTACTTTGCCCTGGAACACAGGACCAGGGAGAGTTGCCTTCTGTCCCCCCTACTCTTTGCCATCACCATTGAGCCCCTTTCGAATGCAATATGGTCCTCTGTCTCTTTCCATGGTGTATCACAAAAGGGTATTGAACATAGGTTATCATTGTATTCTGACCTGCTGCTATATGTACATAACCTTGGAACCTCCTTACCCTATATTCTCTCCATTCTGAAGAACTTAGTTTTTCCCAGGTTCAAGTACTTTGGAGTGAATATGACTGGCACGTTACCTGCCCTCTTCTCTGCCAACTTTCCCTCCTTCTTACTCAGATGAAGGCTGATTTTCAGAAGTGGGGGAATTTCCTCTGTCACTTATAAGAAAGTGTAATGCTATTAACATTAATAGTTTACTGAAGTCTTTTTTTCTAAATAATTTAATCAAGCTGTTACTTCATTCATTCATTCAGGTATTAAGAACTTCCATTACTTGTATGACTTGAATCATATTTTCCTTGATCTGGCCTCTCAACACTCTTTGCATCCATCAAGTTTTTTCTGCTACATCCAGATAAGACATTTGGTTTCCTCCCAAATTTCTGGATTTCCCAATTTACCTCCAAACCAGGCCCGGGATAGTCTTTTGACCTATATGCCCAGAGAGAAAGCATTAATCTCTCAGGTATATATAGGTTGTGACAAACACTCCACTAAAAAACAAAATCTGCCTGGGAGCAGGAAATAGGTGTTGAATTCACATACTGGTGGGGTGAGACAGAGTTATTTCAACTACATCCAGTGCTTGTCTAGGACTTCTCCAAGTCTAGACTGTCTGAAATTTACCCTACTGTGATTGATGTTTGTGACAGATGTCATACTTCACCATGTTACCTTAATCACATTTTCTTCTATGCTGTAAGCTGAGAGACTACTGGGTCTCTATCTTTCAGGTATTGTCTAAAGTACCTAAAATTTGCCTACTCCCCTGATAGCAGTCTTTGGTGTTGCAGAAGACTTAGGTCCAGTAATTATTATAGTAGCTTTCAACCACAGATTCAAGACCTCTTGAGAAAAGCTTGAGATGCAACAAAGTAATTTCATTCAGGTTGTATTTACATTGTCATTATTTGAGATGGCAATTGCTCGTTTGTGGGTGTGTCATGGAATGTCCTTTGAGATGTCTTAAAAAGGGTGTGTGAGCACTTTGCTCAGAAACAAGACCAGCCCATTGACCTACAGATGTTCCTTGTGTAAAATTGTCAGTAAAGTGTGAAACTTACCGCTGTTTGCCACAGGGGGAGTATAATTTGAAAGAAAGTACCATTTTTGGCCCCAATCCAAAACAAATGTTTTACTTTTTGAAAAATGTACAGTATTATTTTTAAAGCTCACACTGACAAAAGGTGTTTGCCAATCTCTAAATCATAGATTTCAGTTGTGTATCTGAGTGGCTGCTGTTTCTCCTTCAACTTGTTTCTCCTTCAACAATGAATTTAGCTTGGCCTGGATGTGCATTTGTGTAAAAACTGCGTACTGAAAGATTGTATCCTTGAATTGATTTTAATTTAACATATCAATTCATTATCTTCAAATATTTTACAATAAAGATAAGGCCCTCGAAATGCGGAATTGGCTAAAATAATAGTTGACTTCTTGCATTCAATTTGAATAAAAGAAAAGTAATTTCTTAATTTAACTAAAGCTTCATGAAACCACTGCAAATTTTATATCCAGAGCTTTTTGTGAGTTTCATCAAACAAAATCTTTATTTCATAGTTATTTTGTGTTTGGAATACTGTATTCACATTACAATGCCACCCACCTTCCCCCACCGTAAGTCTGATCACCTTTTTTATTGTTTGAATTCCCTAAGTACAACTCCCCTCCATCAAACATCTAATCATCAGTTAGCATTTACCTTGAAGCCTGTAAACCACTGAGTCCACCTGGGATTACCAAACAGATAGCGATACTGCAAATTTTGTTTGTATAAACCACATGGCATATATGTAAAAAAAAATTTGGCTGCACCGGTGTGTTTATATACAAAGAAAGTCATCATCATTGTTATTTAAACTTGCAAACTCTTGCATTGGAGGCAAATGATTAACCCGTTTCACCATGAGGATATGATAGATTTTGTAGTCAGAATTGGTTTTAACTAAAAAGTAAAACTCATTCAAGATCATTGCAAACAAATTTAATAATGCATTTTCAGTCGACTGACTGAAACAAATTGAATAAGATTTGTCAGTTGACCAAAAAAATATAATAAGAAGGCGGGAGAGAAAAACAAAGAGCTTTCATAAAGAAATTACTGCCAAGCCAAAGAAGTGAACTCAATGATTTTGACTTTGCCAAACACATTTTGGCACTGTAAGCTGTAAACTAAATACTGTAACTTCTGAAACATAAAAATATGTGAAAAGTGTTTGTTTGTTTTATCCCCACAAAATGTATCCCAACTTCACTTGTCAATTCTGTCTGAAAAGTGGATGCTTTAAACACTATACTATAAGTCCTGTGAAGAAGCCTGCGGAATACAGCAGTATTAATTCTTGAACTACGGAGTACCCAAATGCGTTTGTATATTTATCTCTACATTTTTGTGAGTTTCTTTTTAAAATGTGATATCTATTTGAATACAATAATATAAAAAAACTGATGTCTGTTTGCATATAATAATATCTAGTAAATGTTGTGATGAGATTACATATTGCACAGTAGAATGTAGCTGCAATTTCAGACCATTTTAAATGTTCTAGCACCACTATAATCTGTAATTGTCTATTATATGTTCACTTAATGTACAGTACATTGATGTGGTATGAGTGCCTCAACATTAGACAAGGAACATTGGTGCATGTGAAAAATGTCCCCACGATATACATTTCTTAAGATGTTTCTGAAGCCCCTAGTGGGATCTTTTAAAAATCTTCTCATGCACTACCTTGAAATGTAGCAGCTATTCAAGAGAGACCTGCAAGTTTAAACACTACAATCTTGTCTCGTCCTGAGCTGTTCTCGAGAAGTCTCGAATTTGTGGCTGAAAGCTATCAGAATGTAAAGAGGATCTTACTCTCATTTCACCTGAAACATGCAGACACTGTTGCTTTCACTACACTACTGACTCTCCTTCAATGGCAACCGTACATCTCAGAATTTCTCTTAAATTACGTTCTCAGAAAACTATTTTGAACCTGAATTACAGTATATGCCAACATATTTAGGGTTTTTTACATTCGAACTGCACGTTTCGTTATTAGGCTATATTTGTACCTTGATTACGTTGCTCCAGTACATTTTTTTTAGCGGGTTTATGCGAGAACATTCCATACATTCCATAGCGTTCGAAATTATATTGCAACATTCACAGTTAAGGTTAGGTAGGAGGATACTAACGGTTAAGGTTAGGCATGAGGTTACTAATGATGAAGGTTAGATACGACATTACTGAGGCTAAGGTTAGAATTAAGGTTAGGGTTAACATTACAAAAACTGACAATCGCCTGTCTGCATGATGCAAGCAATGTAGAACAAAACACACACAAAGTGCTTATCTGGGTTTGAACTCGCAAACACTGGCATGCAAGTCGCTGATTTATACGCTCGTCCACCATCCCCGACCTCCACCCTAGCAAAAACTATGCTATTTACATGATCTTCATATGTTCTTATTTAACATTATTTGAGTGTTCAATTTAGTTTCCTATTAACATAATTTACCCTCTCATATGTTCATATTTCACATATTTCAGTTTTACAAAATAGTTCCCTCAGAACGTATTTCATGTGATTTAGGGCTGTCAATGAAAGTCTTCCCAGCCCCCCTCAGTTTCTCAGTGGCTCAGAGATATTTAAGAGTTTTTTTTAACAGATGGCAACCTTTTCTTTCTTATTTTGAGGGCCTCCAGAGACTGCCTGACTAATTCAGTGCAGATGTTGGCCTAGTTTATTTTTCAAAATGTGTTGCCTTAAACATTTTTATTTGTTTACTTCTGTGCCTGTTTGGTTTTGTGCTGTTTAGTTTTGTGTGTTATTATGTTTTCATTTCTTTAGGTATTCTGTATATGTTAGGTTCTGTATGGCGGGGGTGATGTGGGTGTGGGGCAGGTTGTGTGTTGATATGGGGCGATGGGGGGTCATGTTTGGTGGGAGGGCTGTACTGTTGAGTCGGGTGGGGGTGTACATTGAGGTAATAATGTAATGTGCATTCATTTGTTCATACTATTGTCAACCTTAATTAACACATAACAAAAAAGAAATGAGCTGTTAATCAAAAGACCTTGTAGGTGACGGAGTACCAGTAGTAGCTTACACTACCTGGCAAAACTTTGAGGGGGAATATGTCAGAATTTCAGTTACAAGTGTGTCAACATTTGAAACATCATACATATCCCATTGTTCCTCCAATTACAGTGATCACTGAAATAATAATATAAATAATAATAATGATAATAGGTTTGCCAGGTGAGCCCAATTAAGGGAAAACTACTTAAAACTAGAACCGCCAAAGTTTGTTTGAGGATGTAATTAAAATATACATGTGACTTTGAAAGCTACACCCTCCTTCCTTGACTTTTCCTAAATATGTGTATTTTACATTATTCCGTTGTCCGATCCAAGATTTTTTTCCTTTGAAAAATCTCAAACAGAAAGCTATTTTTAGATGATTTCCATATTTTTTTACTCTAAATTACTACTAAAACTGCCAAAGTCAGAGGCCTCCTAACATTGGTACCCAGCAAATTATTTCGTACCCAGGCGCTAAGCAACCAAGGTGCTAAGCTCCTGTCACTGAATGAATGCTGCCAATGGCTCAATGACCAATAACCTCAGACAAAAGATATTTATCCCTGGCTGAGTATCATGTCCTAAAATATTTTTCTTCAGTCTTTACAATATAATTTAATAATTCAAGTGAATGGCTATCATGTCTTTTAGAATTTTCACCGATTATTTTACAACTACAAAACGCTGCTTCTCATAATTCAACATGTTGCCTAGGTTACACGCATGTTGTAGCAAAAAAAAACAATTCAATAATTTTTTTTTTATTTAACCTTTATTTAACCAGGTAAGTTGACTAAGAACAATTTCTTATTTACAGCAACGACCTGGGAGCAATTAGGGTAAAGTGTCTTGCCCAAGGACACAACGACATTTGGCTCAGTCGGGAATCGAACTGGCAACCTTCTGACTACAAGTTTGACTCCTTCCCCACTGAACCATCTGCGCCTTAATGTCGCCACGTTTACTCATGTAATTCTAAATGTCAGATATATTACACTAACAAAATATGTAATGAAATAACATTTGGGATTGAATTTACAAATAAAAATAAGTCTGCCTGAGAAAGTAAATATTATAAACTGTTACTTTTTACATCAGAGAAGGGGAGAATCAGATGAATCCATTTGAAATCTGCCTGAGAATTGCCGCTTCTGCTATGAATGTACGATAATATTCAGGTGAGCAAGGAAATATTGTTCTTCACCAGCTCAGACATAGTATGGCACTATAGGCTAAATAAACTTGTATTTTTCGTGTATGGATGTTTTTTTATAATTATTTAGGTTGTATGTGATTTTCTATTGGATTACACATTTCTTTGATATATTACACTAATACAATATGTAATGAAATAACAATTGGGATGTAATTTACAAATAAATGTAAAGTCTGCCTGAGAATTGCCGCTTCTGCTTTGCATTACATATAACCCTGATCAAACAAAATCTAGAAACAACACTCGTTTTGTGGGGGCTTTCTTTTACGATCAGTTCATACAACACCGCCTCAAGTCTATTTATTTCGTCAGCCCAAAGCGTTTCTGAGGCAAGCAGAAATAGACATTTGATCTGCATATATTTGACAGGATTAGCCTACGGAAAGCTCTAAGCTTGTAATACATTTTTCAGACCCTGTTACTCAGTCTCTGTCACACATACTCAATTTAGCTTTGTCCTGTGTTGATAGCACGATCTAAAAACGTATTTATTGTTTGCTATGCTACCATAATCATAAAGTTTTAAAATCACAATTGGCCAAATGTCGCTGCGTTTACTCATGTAATTCTACATGTCGGATTTAACACTAACTAACAAAATACATAATTAAATAACATTGGGAATACTTTTAAGCTTCAAGTCTATTTATCTCATCAGTGCAAAGCATTTCTGAGACAACAGGTACATTAATAATTATAGAACACAATTTATAGCATTAATCTAATGAACCTGAATTTGAAAATGAAAAAAAGGCAAAAATGTATGCCTATTGAGGCATAAATGTGCTCGCCCTAGAACCATAATGCAGATTCAGTGTAATACATCCAGGAAACAGGGAAAATTGTAATTCTAAAAAGGCTTGAAAAAAGCTGGGAACTAAATATTAGGTGGGCAAACAATAATGAACTTAATTTAATAAAACAGTCATTGACTATTTATTTGAACAGATAATGTCATAAAAAACAGATAAAAAAGCCAGATACAAAACAAACTGCATCTGGTTATATTTTAAAACCACCAGAAAAGCAAAGTATTTCCAAAAATATTAGCTGTGAGTAGGGCTACAGCTATTGATTATTTTAGTAATCGAATATTCTAAAGATTATTCCATCAATTAATCGAGTAATCAGAAAATAAATACTTTTGTTTGATTGACGAGCAATAATATACAATAGTTTGGTTTAATTTTCTGAAAAACCAACATTTTTATTGCCTACTTTGCTTACAGTATCATCTCCCAAAAAACTAAACATTGAGTGCAACTAAGTGTCATATTGCATTGTTTTTAAAGAAAACATATTCAGAAATGCAATAACAACCTCAAACTAAGGCATGCATTAAGTTGTGCAACTTAACTTTCAGAACTACAAGTTTCAACCTGAGACTGATTTGTAAATATTAGTAATACTCAACCTATCTTCATTTATACATTTGATTATAATGTCACACAGCTGTTACACTTATGCTAGAAGATCGTTGATCAGCTGTTTCTCTGTGAAGAGAGAGAGTAAGAGAAATTGGTGCACAACAAATCAGCTGTTTTTCCGGAGGGATAGTCAACAATTTGGCTCTTTAGATCACCACTATACAATGTATTTTCTTGTCTTTGTTTTTGTTAGTTGTTCTGTTAGGTGTAATTTCATCATTCATATGATGGAATGGATGATTAAGTTAGACTCAATGTTTTCTGTTGAGATGCTGAAGCAATGACGTCATGCTATTTAATCGTGTTAAGATTTGATTTTGAATAGACACATTGTACAGAGTCTTCGTTTTAATTACGTTCAAACTGATTCCAAACTTTGGACACTGTCGTTTTTCTCCAGCCTGTCTCTTCTCTTAGCACCTCACTATTTACTATTTTTTTCATTTTGTAATCAGTCTTCATGGCATGTGTTGCCAGCAGCCTCAGCCCGGTGTGAGACAGTGATAATCATCTGTGTGGAAACAGCGTGCGCGATACAACGTTGGTAACATTGATTAAACGAAGCTTTGAGGCAAATCATTTTGCATCAATGCTTTTTTGTAATCGAATTGTTCAAGTTATTCAAGGAATCATTTCAGCCCTAGCTGTGTGTTCCTTCAAACCATTTGCCAGCTTTACTTGAATGTCAATGGAATTAGAAACATTCCTGTGTGGGTGATTTGTTTGCTCAGCACTAGCCTAATATAGCCTGACACAGTTCGTAAAACACCGTGGACAGAGGGGGTGAGGGGGTGTCAATGCGCTCTTGTATGTTCCAAGACAACTTTGTGAGGTGAAATTGTTTCGTTTTCACTGTAATATATCCAGGACACACAGGGAAAAATGTATAACGCTGCTTGAATGGAGATAAACCGCCCTTTACAGCTTGCCGTTATGCAATACAAGTTAGCGGAAAATCAACTAAACAAAAAAGAAAGAAACATAACTGGTTTATCTCCGAACTAAGTTAATGTGGTGGATTTTCTTTCTATAGACTTAAGAATTGTAATTCTATAAAGACAAAAAATATAAGAAATCTAGAGTATGTATATATCCTTTTTTGATATTATATATATTTTTAAACAACAACAATCTCCATGTAATTCATCTGTTTTGAGACCATTTTACTTAGGCCTATAAAAACACAATGGGGTGATGCTCTTGATCGCTGCGGAGGAGAGAGCGATTTTTATTGAGGTTGATTTGTATGCTAATGATGCCGATAGGCGTCACCATTTGGCGGTTATAGATAGTTTGGAAGGCCTGACGGTTGTAGTGTTAAGAAGGAGGTTCCACATTATTACGCAGGCCACAGGTATAAAGAAAAATGGTCTGCTTTGCTGCGGAAAAGCGTCAAATAGTGCAATGCCTTGGACAAGGTATGAAAACATTAGATATTTCACAATAACATAAGCATGATCATTGTACTGTGAAGAGATTTGTGGCTGATTCAGAGCACAGACGGCTTTGTGCAGAAAAAGGCATAATGAGGAAGGTAATGCCAGACAAATTCATCGGATTAAGAGAGCAGCTGCTAAAATGACATTACAAAGCAGCAACAGGTATGCCTCTGGAGTCATGCGAACCTCAAGGTGTGGGATCATCCAGAGGCTTGCAGTTGTGCATAAACCTACTATTCGGCCACACCTAACCAATGCTCACAAGCAGAAAGATTCATTTTTAAACAGTCTTGTTTACTGATGAGTGCTGTGCAACCCTGGATAGTCCAGATGGATGGAGTAGTGGATGGTTGGTGGATGGCCACCATGTCCCAATAAGCCTGCGACTTCAGCAAGGAGGTGGCGGAGTCATGTTATGGGCCAGAATCATGGGAAGCGAGCTGGTAGGCCCCTTTAGGGTCCCTGAAGGTATGAAAATGACCTCAACAAAGTATATAGAGTTTCTGACTGACCACTTTTTTCCATGGTACAAAAAGAAGAACTGTGCCTTCCGTAGCAAAATCATCTTCATGCATGACAATGTCATCTCATGCTGCAAAGAATACCTCTGTGACATTGTCTGCTATGGGCATAAAAGGAGAGAAACTCATGGTTTTGCCCCATCCTCCCCTGACCTCAACCCTATTGAGAACTAGCGATTGAAATAGATTTTAATTTCAGTAAATATGCCTCCTAATGCTGCAAATTCAACAAATGACCATTTTCAGGTCTTTACAACCTATCAAATGTTTTGAAACTCTGTTGTGCATAATAATTGGAAACATTGCATTTTAGGTTTTTTGTTTTTGAAAAAATACTGTTTTCATTGGGTGGTTTGTTCACTGAAATTCGACTTATACCCTAACAGTTGGTGACTTGAAAATTATACTGACTGTCATCTGCATCAACTATTTAGGAAAATCAGTGTAAAAGATAATTTGCATAATCATTTGGAATGCGCTGTAATATGCCATTTGAAAACTCTGAACCTGTACTTTCATAAAAATGGATAATAACATTTTTGACCTTTGTGATGATAAGCCCAGTATACAGTAAGTGGTGGGTCACGAATAGTTTTTCAAAGTTTACTTTTCTGTAGAATGTCCCATAAATCTTTTGCATTCAAATGCATTGTTGGTGAAGTTAAACTCATTGAAGGTCCTCACAAGTAAAACATTGAACATTTGCCAAATACTTTTGGCTCACCTTTACAAACAAAAAGTCTACTCGGTGACCTAGGACAACCTGAGCCCTTGGACCACAACGCAGAACTACCCAGCTTGATGACGACCTTGTTGATGACGACCTTGTTCAAAGCCACTTTCACTGCCCACAGCCCACCTGGCTGTCTTTGTTCCTGTTTACCTGGTGGTGCAGCTGATCTGGATCTTTTTAAAGACTGGACACAACCCACATGAAGATCTGAACTTTCAGATCATGCCCCAGGTCTACTCACAGGACCTTAATGTGTACTGATCAACAGCTTGGCCTTAATTGGATATGCACTCTTAAGACTTTACACCCGGCACAGCCAGAAGAGAATTGGCCACCCCACCGAGTCTGGATCCTCTCTATGTTTCTTCCTGGGAAGCAAATTACAATTTTCCTAGCCACTGTGCTTCAATTTCGCATTGTTAATTGCTCTTTATGGTTTTTAGCTGGGTGTCTGTAAAAGCACTTTGTGACAAATGCTGATGTAAAAAGGGCTTTATAAAATACATTTATAGATTGATCGATCGATACTTCTGGGTTTTAAGAGTTAAGGTTAGGGTTACGGTTAGGATTAAAATGACAGATTGTTTCATGGGTTAATATGGTTTAAGGTTAGGTGTTGCAGAATATTATAAATTAATTGTTGGTCTTTGTGTGTCTGTTATGTTATTATAACAATTTAACATTCTTCACTCAGGCTGAACACATCCCTTTACGGTGAAGATGCACACTTCCCCCATGACAAAGGTCTTTCAAACATCTCCAATGAGTGCATCTTCACAAACACACAACCTGCCTGTCTACAGAGTGACAGTCCAATCTGATTAAAAACACCAACAACAAGAGGGTCCTCCGCTGGCTGCCCATGACAGGCCAAAAAATGGGTAATTACAGCTGTCAACGCGTCCACCGCCCTGCTGGCAGAGGCTTGATTCCACCCGGTAACAATGATGGAGAAGCTTAGCATGCACCTTCGCCAACAGCCAATCGCACCCACTCCCTCTCTGGCCCATTTAGCTGACATGCAACATTCACCATGGACACACAACCCGCCGCTGTGGCCCACCACATTCAAGGCTTTTTAATTGTTTTTTTTCTCTCTCTACTATTTTCTCTCTCTCCACCTCTCCCGCGAACAGCTCACAAGCGCAAGTGTTATTACATGAAACTCCCGCTGTAGCATTAATTGAAGGGAGATATGTTGGGGCCAGACCGGCGGGGGGTAGAGCGTGTCCATTATCGCTCCTGCTTTCAACAGGTCGCACGTTTGGAAACTGCAAATTGCAAAAACTTGCAAGGGCAAAATGTTTGACATTATTTGATCTGCTACCATATGGTGGAGAAAGTGCCTCAGAGCAGTGGGTGGGGGGGGGGATAAATAAACAAACAAATAAAAATAACTAAACCAGGATGAAAAGCAAAAGAAGAGGGTAGGGGGTGAGTGAAGGAGGAGAACAGGGAAAACACAAACAAATCAATGGAATAATTATTTCATTTGGGTAATTACAGTGTGGGGCGATAGGGTTGCTTCAGAAAGAGATATAGAATGCTATTGGATGTCTCTCCTCGTTCCTTCATCGTCTCTAGCTTCTCTGCCATTCCTTGTTTTGTGTCCTATGGCTGACAGCGACAATAGACAGTAGCCATACTGTAGATGCAACACAGTCCCATTCTGAAGAGCATTAGGCAGGAATACATGTTCACATAGAAAAAATGCATATACCCTTAATGCACTTTGTGTGTACAGGTTCAGTGTATTTGTGCGCATGTACAGTGGGCAGAGAAAAGAATCATTCCCCTGTAAAATAATCACATTTTGTTGCTCTGCAGCCTGAAATGAAAACGGACAGACACAGTTTTTGTTTCATACAGCTGTATGTACAACTCATAACATTTAAGTGAAAGATACAATAACAACTTGTCAGAAAAAAGAAATTACAAATTAAAAAACAGAATCACTGAGTTGGAAAAAGTATCACCCCCCTCCCAAAAATGACTTGTAAACCCAACCAGGTGTAGTTTATCAACTTCTCAATAGCACACAAAGCCAATTGACTTTCAACTTTGATCAGCTGTGGTCATTTTGATTAGCTCAGCATGAAACAATCTTTTCCTGAAGCATGTCAGTCCTTGGTAGTGCAACTGAAGACAACAATCAACTATGGGTGGCAAGGCATTGACAAAAGATCTACGTAAAAAAGTTGTGGACAGTCACAAGTCAGGAGATGGATACAAAAATAATTCAAATTCTTTATCAGTGCCTAGAAGCACAGTGAAATCCATTATTAAGAAGTGGAAGTTATTTGGTACAACACAGACCCCCTCCCTGGGTCAGGACGTTGCTGCAAACTGGATGAAAGAGCCAGGAGGAAACTGGTCAGAGAGGCTACCAAGAGGCCTACAGCAACTCTGAAGCAGTTGCAGGAATTCATGACAAAGAGTTGTTATTGTGTGCATGTGACAACAATATCACAAATTCTCCACAAATGTGGCTTGTATGGGAAGGTTGCAAGAAAAAAGCCACTCCTCAAGAAAGGCCACATGCAGTCACGACTGAGCTTTGCCAAAACGCACCTTGAAGATTCTAAGGCCACATGGAAAAATGTGTTATGGTCAGATGAGACTAAAATGGAATTGTATGGCCTCAACGCCAAGCAATATTTCTGGCGAAAATCCAATACAGCTCACCATGTAAATAACACCATTCCTACAGTAAAGCATGGAGGTGGTAATATCATGTTATGGGGTTGTTTCTCTGTAGCAGGGACTGGAGCACTTGTTAGGATAGAAGGATAAATGGATGGGGCAAAATAGTGTCAAATTCTTGAGGAAAACCTGCTGCTCTGAAAGTTGTCAATGGGAAGAAGATTTACCTTCCAACATGACAATGACCCCAAGCGCACAGCAAAAATTACCACACAGTGGTTAAAGGAGAAAAAGGTGAATGTCCTTGCATGGCCTAGTCAGAGCCCAGACTTAAACCCCATTGAAAATCTGTGGAATGACTTGAAGACAGCAGTCCACAAACAGTCACCATCAAATTTAACTGAACTTGAGCAGTTCTGCAAAGAAGAGTGGTCAAATATTGCAACGTCTAGATGTGCAAAGTTAGTAGAGACCTATCCCAACAGACTAAAAGCTATAATTAAAGCAAAAGGTGGTTTAACAAAATACTGAAAGAAGAAAAATCACTAGCTTGCTACACTAATGTTACATTGCACAACAGTCCCGCATTTCTCTGACTGGCCGTGAATGGACTCCATGCATGTCTACCGTTTTTGAGTGACAAGGGCTAGGGGTAAGACAAAGGGGTAGGGGAAGGCATAAGACAGAGAAATGGGATTCACCCTAAGCTGTCTAGGAGTTCACAGGTTACTATTAGAATAGCAAATATTAAGAAGTGAGCATAGAGGGGGCATTTACCCAAAATAGACATTGTGTATGTAGTGAGTTAAACAGAATGTTAAGGTCACAGTGAAGAGTGTTTAATGGGGTGCTGGTGGCAAAGGAAATGGCAGTGTGTAAATTACATCTGATTTATTGAGAAGCTATTGCGACCAGTCTATAGACTTTAGCCGTATTTGAGGATTGGAAGTATGGTCATTTTTCCAAGGAAATGATTGGCAGCATAGCTAAAGAGTGTATTGTTGCGGATCAAGAAACCAACTGTGGTTTTAACATTTGATGTTTTTGATATGGGTCCACAGCACCTTCTTCCAAAATGAAGCTGGCTTGTCCAAATGTGCATTTGCATACCTGAAGCATCTCTGTTTGTGGCGTGTGTGCAGAAAAGGCTTCTTCCGCATCACTCTCCCGTACTGCTTCTCCTTGTGCAAAATGCGCTGAATTGTTGAATGATGCACAGTAACACCATCTGCAGCAAGATGATGTTGTAGGTTTTTGGAGGTGGTCGATGGGCTGTTTTTTATAATATTTTACATGGGATGCCACTTCTGGCCTTAACAAGAACTGTGCCTGTGGTCTTCCATTTCCTCACTATGTTCCTCACAGTGGACACTGACAGCTTAAATCTCTGCAATAGCTTTTTTAGCCTTCCCCTAAACCATAATGTTGAACAATCTTTGTTTTCAGGTCATTTGAGAATTGTTTTGAGGCCCCAATGTTGCCACTCTTCAGAGGAGAGTGAAAGAGAACAACAACTTGCAATTGGCCATCTTAAATACCTTTTCTCGTTATTGGATGCACCTGTTTATGAGGTTCAAGGCTTAATGAGCTCACCAAACCAATTGTGTGTTCCAATTAATCAGTGCCAGTTACACCTATTCAAATTAACAAAATGACAAGAGTGCCCAAATTTATGCACCCGTCTAATTTCGTTTTGATGCATATTGCACAATTTCTGTTAATAGAATTAACCTCATTTCACTACCAAACTATTAATGTGTCCTTCAGTTATTTGATAAATCAAAATGAAATTGCTGACCCAAACACCCAGTTATTTATATACGAAAATAATGGAAATTGTTTTGCATTCAACTGTAACTATTTTAACTGCATTTTCAGAGTGCAGGAATAATATTCAGACAGTTACTGAAATTGGGTATCTCTCTAGGTGGTCATCATTTTTTGTATATTGTGTATATAGATTAAAATATGCTCAATTAAAACCAAGTCAACCTAAGCCATTACCTTTCCAACCAAACCGTTGTTTTGATTGATGTTGTTTCTCTCCCCTCCCATAGACTGGCCCCTGGTGCTGTTGTGTTGTTGGAATCAGCCAATCAGGAACCGGCACAAGGATTAGCTGAGATCCTGAGAGGAAGTTAAAACAAGAGGAAACATTAACAGGAAAATAAAAGACAGGAAGCAGGGTTAACTGCCACTCCTCTCCTCCCCGTTACTGAACCCATTTTTTGCCCAATTATCCTTGGTTAACGGGATTAATTACTGTCTAACTTTGTGTGTGTGTCACGGCATGTCTGTGTGTTTCTTTTCGTCCCCCTCAAGAGAACGACCAATAAATCTCGAGCCATGGCAGAGAGAGCCCGAAAGGCTGGGCCACCTTAATTAGCATAACAAGTTAGAAAATCATTACGTCTTTAAAGTGCTTAGAGAGAAAAACAACATCAGAAGCACACAGGATGCAGGCCAGGGGTTTAAGAGGGTTATTTAATTGAATAAAAATGTTTGCATAGAGTTGGGAAAAGGGGGACTTAACATGAGAGGACAAGAAAGCGGAGGGGCTAGTCACAAAACTGAGGTCTTGACACTTCCCTAGGAGGGCCTGGTAAAAACATATACACACACATACACACACACACACACAGACACACACACACACATACATACACACATACACACACACACACACACATACACACACACACACACACACACACACACACACACACACACACACACACACACACACACACACACACACACACACACACACACACACACACACACACACACATACACACACACACAGGCATGTTGAATTGTCATCTATTACTTATACATATTTGTGGGGATTTATGGTCTTTACATTTATGGGAAAACCTTTATCAAACTAACTTTTTTTTTTCTATCCTTGTGAGGACATTTATTCCAGAAATCAGTTTTCCCTTCCCCTCTTTCATAGCCCCAAATGAACTTTACACCTATATTATAACCTTTAATCCTAAACTTAATCTAGCCCTAAAGCCTAAACCTAACCTGTAATGCCTAAATCTTAAAATAACCCCCATTCTAGCACTACACCCCATTGTACATTTTTCTCCTTCATCCAGCAACCACATTGCTCATGTACGCATACGCTAGGCGAGGATCACACTCTCTCACCCACAAGCACACGAACACAGCCACCCCTCCATTGTCAAACTATTCAATTGACATTGCTTTGAACAACAGGGTAGCGTACTATACAATATACGCCCAAGCACTCAAAATATGGCCAAACAGTATGCAGGCCTTGTACAATTACAAGGCTTTTGAATATACAGTGAATTTAAGGCAATCCCAGTCCAGCCAAACCCTTTGAGCTCTTTATGTCCTCTGACATGAACCACACCATAAAGTCAAGGGGGCAGAAACAGGCGTTTTCTAGCCAACCAGTTTAGCGTGAGTCTCACCCAGTCGTCTGCTTTCACTAACGTGTCCTGACAAGTACCCAGATTAACGTAATCTTATATCAGTGCAGAGGAGCAGAAGAGAGCAGATGGACCCAGCGCTTCACCCCCTCACACACATACACACCGCCAAGCACACAAACACACATGCAAGCACACGCTCACGTTTAACCGAGGACTGCTTAGCGTGCACAATACCTGGGCCCCAGCCAGTTCAGACAGTGTAGTCTCAGCAAATTGCCACAGTTTCGCAGGGGAATAGTGAGCTCCATCATTATGCAGTACGCTACCACTATCTCTCTCCGTCTATCTGTGTTGCCCTCCTCTTTTCATCTCTCTCTCTCTCTCTCTCTCTCTCTCTCTCTCTCTCTCTCTCTCTCTCTCTCTCTCTCTTGCTATCATGTTCACTTTCTCTTCTCTATCTCTTGCTGTCTCTCCATTTTCTTTCTCTTCATATGCTCTCATTCTCTCCTGCTCTCTCTCTCTTTCAGGCAGTAAAAGAAACATGGTCTTGACAAGAAGAAAGAACATTACCTTTTTCCACCAATAAGGTAAATGTGAAGGAGGAGTTACCACTGTCAGCTTGTTAAAGTCCAAAAGACGGAAGGTGCATCATTTTCCTCTGAACAAAAAGAAAACATCTTATGGTAGGGGTCCCTGCTGAGAGTGCTCACTAAGCTCACTAGCCAACGTAAGATAAATACCAGTTCTTACTGGTTTAACTGAAAATGTGTATTATCAATAATATTTTAGATGCTGTGTGTATTGACTGACCGATTAAGATTTGATGTACGGAAAAAGACTGAAATTAACCAATCAGAGAAATAATACAAAACAAACACTGAAAAACCATCGACTGAATTGGGAATTGAGGGATTTCAAGCTAACACTTATCATCTGTTTGGTGGCGGTATGGAGCTTGTCCTTTTACAGTTTCTCTGGTAAACCTCGACAACTTTGCTAAACTGAGCAGATGGCGAAGCTAATTAACGCCGCTCTGCCTGTAAGTTTGTTTATAAAGAGAGAAGCAGCTTCCAGACATCTTGACACATTTTATTAACATATCATACCTTAAAGCTATGCCTCATGATACCCAGCGGGCTCTTTAGCAAAACACACACATGCAGACACACAGATGTGGGACGGTGTGTGAGTGTGTGTGTGTGCACTGACTGTACACACCAGGGAAACAATGAAAGTCATCCATGCGAAACCAAACACCCTGTATGCACGCTCATGAATATGCACGATTAGCATATAGTATGGTGTGTGTGTGTGTGCCTGTAAATGTGGATGAATGTGACATACGAAAATGTGTGTACATAACTAAATGCACTCAAGCATGCACCTTTTCGCATTCCTTTTTGCACGTGTGTAGGTTTTCTTGCGCCAGGTGTGTGAGTTTTACTCATACGTCCATATTCCTATGCTATACTCTCTCTTTCTCCATCCCTCTCCATACTCCCACGATGCAGTCGGCCCCCCCACAGTTCTGACAGCTTTCACTATTCTCTGGCGGGACACACACACACACACAAGATGATGTCACAAACGGATAGGGACACTTGGCTCCCCGAGGTGCCAACAGTATTTTGGGGTGGCGGCAAGTAGAGAGAAGTAGAAAGAATAGGAGAGAGGGTAAGAAATAGAGAGATAGAAAGAGGGAGTGAGAGAGAAACAGTGAGAGAAGTAGACAGAATTAGTGAAGGAGTGAGGGAGAAGAGTAAAAACGATGAGAGGGAATTTTGGAGGGAGTAAAAAATATAGTGAGAGGGAAAAACTGGGAAGGGGAGAATGAGTGAGAAAGAGAGAGGACAGAGCGATAGAGACAGGATAGAAGAGCCCTCATTCAGGACTCCTGTGGAGCTCCTCTTTACATGAGTTAAAAGCAATGGGAGCACTGGGACCGAGCCCAGGCAGACACTGGAACCACGGAGGGAGGCCATGTTATTAGAACGGGCCTTGACGAGTCTCCAGCCCAAACCATGTGGACTGATTGAAGTGATACTCTGTTTTGTTTATTTATTTATTTAAACATGTAAAAATGTGCCGTTCAACATCCTCCAAATTGTGATGGTGAGAGGAAGAAGTATACAAACAAGCCCACGTGCATAAATACGCACACAAACACAGACACAGACACACACGCATATTTAATTGTTCTATTTACAAAGGATGCATTGTTTCTGGTTGACTACTATGATGATAACAAGACACCTGCAGAATATAACAATGAACTGACACAGAACTTAATGCTACAAAGGCTCCGGCCCCTGTTCCTATGCTGGTTAGGAAGGACGGACGGAGGGACACAGACTTCCATAGCGATCCTGGCTAAGCGGCTTACATATGGCCCATGGCGATGGTTTGCTGTGGGTACACTCCCATTGCCATGGCAATGGCTACCAGGAGGACTCCCACATTGCCATGGTGATGATGAAAGGAGAGAGCCATGCCAACCAATAAGATGACGGGCACTAGGCAAGGGAGTTCCGGCACAGAATACTATGTCTGCAAAATGTCCGTATTTTTTCCTTTCCTCCCAGCCTGGGAGCTTTCTTTGCACACATACCTTTTCCACAGATACCATTTCCCTGTGCCATATGGAGGATTGGCCATATGGGCATGATAAACCTTAGGTAAAGCAGCACACAGTTTTTGACCACACCAATACTTTATGCCTTTGTTGTCTAATCTGCTTTGATATTGGACCAACAGCCATTATAATTAAACAGCTTTCATGTAAATAGATTTTTGTTATAATGAATGTTATTTTTGCACAAGTTTGGGATTCATTTTTGTTGAATTATAAACAGCAGCATTTCTTATATATTTTTCTGAATTAATGGTTTAGTTGACAGAGACGGTTGTTAATGCCTTTTTTCCTAAACCCATTAATCAAGTTTTAGCCAATAGTGGGGTTTATATTGTCAAAAATGTTTTTGTTAGCTATTAGTTGTTTTCCCTGAAAAAAACCTTTAAATATCCTTTATTATATTCATAAATTAAAATATTGATATGCAGGAAATCTGTGGTTATTTACATATCTGAAATACCTCACTTCAAAAAAGAAATCTAAATACTACTCCCTCCAGCTCAGAATTCTCTGGTTGTGCAGTTGTTCTATTAAATGTTAAATTATCACCTCTGAAAAACAGATTAAACACAAAAGGTGCTTGTACATGCTTTTGTGTCTGAATGCTTTTGTATGCTAATGTGAGCATGAATTCCCATTGTTCTGTGTTTTTTTGTGCAATTTTACCTTTAGTAACTTACCGATGACTGCCGTCAACGCCTCACAACTGATGCACTCACGTTTCATCAATAAACACAAAACAAAGACTTGAATTATTTATTTCCAGACAGAACATTTAAATCACCTCCACCAGGCCAACGGTGAGCCTCCGCGCTCCATCCCGAGCAGAGGGAGGCCTGGGCTGGGTAGATGACCGGCATAATGGAAGGGTGGGATGGGGAGTGTTTGGAGCTGCCTGGAGGCATGGCTCCAGTCCAAATCTCACCCAGCGTAAGTGAATGCCAGGGGATATGGAGGCAAAGGCGGTGTGTGTGGTGTGGTTTTGTACACTGCACATATGCGCATGTGTGTGATAATGAAGCTATGTTTACGTGTGGTCTATGTACTGTACAATGTACTATATTATAGAAACTCACATTACCAAAGATGTCTGCTGATAGATATGCAAGATTTGTGCTAACAACTTATCTCCACAAATATTATGCCTTTTACTCTAGTGTGAGCACACTGATGTAATCCCGATTTATACCTGGTTCTAACATGTGTCCATTGTTCTGATCTTGTCCAAATTTGATTGTGACCACATTTACTGTACCTCAAACTAGTGCAATTTAAAAAGAAAAATCAATACAAAAACAGTATAAATTATCGGCAACAAATTACTAGTAATTTTTCTATTATTTTAAGACATTAACAGGAAATACTTTATATATCCACAGTCAATGTCCGTTAACACACAAAGCTGATATTAACAAAATTACAGAAAAATGTACTGGAAAATAAATTTTCACAGTTATTTTTACAGTGCATGTAAACTATTAAAATATTCACTTTGATCTGATTGTCTTAGGTCTTCTAAGTAAAAATGGGAGCACCATAAATTCACTTAAAAAATACTTTTTACTGACCCTCCCCCTTGTAAACTATACTCTAAACTGTAAGGCTTACAATAAACTTAAAATCCACTTTTTCAAAAAAGTGACAGGTCAAATGTCCCCATTCCTTGCATTTTCCCTGTCTCCATCATTTCTGTCCCAATTTATATAGTAAAACCTGTTCACACACACACACACCTCTCTCTACCTCCTACTGAGCCCCAGGTAGGAGGGCAGGGGCATTCTGATCATCTAAAATTGCTGATCCTCTATGAAGCCCAGGAGTAACCCAGAAAGGTCAGCTGTAACAGCCCATGGAGGCATCCCAACGAGCTTTACTGTTAATACTTTAAACCCTGCTGGTCTAGCAAACACACACACACTCTACTTTAAACCCCTGGTCGTTTGCAGGTCTTGCCTATCTCTCTCATGTAGAAGCCCATGCTCCGAATCTCATATCCAATCAGAATGAGCCTTGGCTGTTATCAATGACCCTCAGGCGAGGAGAATTTGAGAAGCCAAAGCGTTTGTGTGTGTGCACGTGTGTACGTCGTATGTGCATGTGCATGTGTGTGAGTTAGGAAGGCACATGCTGTCCAGCCAAACCCTTGGCTTAATGCCAAGCACCGTGCACACCTTTGACCATCTCCATTTCGGTTAACTTAGCGGTTCAGGCCTGATAACAAGCTTTGCTTTCTTCACAGAAAATGAAACACAATGCCAAGGAGAAAAGAGCTGTTCAGAGAGCATTCAAGAGTGTGTCATGTCTCCAAATCTCCCTCTGCGTGTGTGCGGTCATGGAGCTTCAAACACAAATGCACATGAATGTGCTGAAATCACACTCCACAAATGTGGTAACAAGCAAAGACTGAAAATGTCCTCCAATGTCCTTTGTGGGGGCTCAGCTTTTGTTTGAAAATGTTGAGTTTAAAATTGAAATACACAGACAGGAAAAAAAAGACACAGTTATACAATTTTAAAGTGTATTATTTCTCTAAATTTCATAACAAACCATGAGAGGTATATGGATGGGCAGTATATCGTTTTTCATATCATTATCCCAGGTAACATCGCAGGATATATGATTATGCCGGCATACAAAAAACAGGATTGTCAGAACTGCAAACAAATGAGCAGAATCATCATTTGTCCATTGACAATATTAGCCAATAATGTAACACCCAAACAAATGCAAAGACAGCAAATCAGCTCATTAAGTTAAACAGGCTGGTTAAACAAGTAGAGGTAGTAGTAAGCTACCAACTGTCATTGTTGGCAGGTTTAAACATTTACAAATGTAAATGTATGAGAGACACTGTGCAGGTTAACATGAGGAAGACCAGCATGTCTGTGCACACAGTTAACAGGAAGAGAAATACAGCAGCAGGCAGCTTTACAGAGAACTCATCCAAAGCTTCTTGACTTTTCAAATGGCACAAAGCTTTGATCCACCATCACCTTGTTCAATTGGCTAACTACTATACCAAGTTTAACCGAATGACTCACCAGCGTGCTTCTCTCCTGCTGCGCTCATTTAAAACTAATGTGCGTGGGTGACTTGACTGGCTCAACTCTTCCTGGGAACTAATAATATGATAAATCTTAATAGTTACATAAAATTAGGTGGCAAATGAAGAGAAGAAACTGTGTAGAGCAGCTGTTGCAGCATGATACTTATGCCACTAGGGTTGCCAGTTTGATTCCCACTACAGAAATGACTGTATTGTAGGCACTCATTACTATATTCTTCCTCATAAAATTGTCTGCTAAATTACTGAAATGTAAATATGCTTAACATATTTTACAAGTTGACTTCACATATTTACTTAAAGACTATAGCAACAAATATTTCAATGATGTTGTGCTTATAAATATAGTTTGCCTTCCAAATATATTTATTTATTTAACCTGGTAGATTAACTAAGAACAGCTGATCATTTGTAGGAATGACATGTCTAGGTCACACAAAATTACACTGTACAGAACTTTTTTACAAAAGCAACACAGAAAACGACATGATCACAAAAATCAAATACAGTCAGTTATAAAATGTTCTTCAAGTAAATGTCTAAAATGCCCTAAAGGCAAAGAAGTACATTGTAATTCATTCCATATGTGAGGTGAAAAAGGTAAAAGCAGTTTTTTCTAATTCAGTGGCTATCTTAGGGATGTATAGTGATAGCCATCCCTGAGCTCAGGTCTGATAGCCCATCAATCTACGAGTTAAAAGTGAATTAACAATTAAGTTGCTACTTTGTGCAGAAGAGCAAAAGCAAAGAGTGCAAAATGCAGCACTCTGTGAGATTTTAAACACATAGGGCCCTATTTTAACAATCTAAGCGCAGGGCGTGAAGCGCATTGGCGCAAGTGCGCTTTGAGCATGTCCAAATCCACTTTTGCTAGTCTGACGGAAGAAAAAAGGGTTGTACTAAGTATCTTCATTATTTATAGGTGTGTTTTGGGCGTAACATGCAATAAAACAATCAGAGATTCATCTCCCAATCCCTTTAAGAGCCAGGCGCATTTGTACCTTGCGCGCATTGCCATCATGATGGCAGATTTGCACCGTAATATTTTATTTGTAATCTTTTGCATGTGTGTGTGCTGCTGCGATTCCCTGTGTGTGTGCAATAGGGATGGGCATTTCATGAAACTTTCTTTGTCGATCGTCGGGAGAATTAACGATCGACTATCGAATAATCATACATTTTTATATATTCGAATTCATTGTTTATTTGAATTTACTTTTTTTCCATTTACTTTTTATAAATGAAAAATCCAATGAAAATATTAAAAAACTGTGTGTTTTTCCTCAATGAGATCTTTATTACAAGAACAACAACTTGTGGCAGTTAAACTTGAAGATATGCGCTGCGGTGCTCTGAAGTTGCGTAACCTGCAGCTGCGAGCCGGCGTTCTTAAACAGAGACCCTTGTTTGTTCCAAAATAATGAAAAAAATAAAATCAAGTTTAACAATAACTTAACCAAAAACATAATAATAATAGCCTAATTAGCTAGATCTGACAGGTTTTTGTCGAAATGTAACTTAAATCTATCCAAGGCACGGAGTCGAGAAAGAGGGTGAGAGAGATTACCTAACAATTAATTAGGCTACTTAACAAAGCCTCATAAAAATAACTAGTAACTCGCATGCAACTTCTGCACCAGTCTGCTGATTTTTGTTGAGAAAGATGAGCATTGACATGATCTGGGGTCAGACGCGACCGCAAACTTGTGACTGTCAGTTCAGCCGCGGAAACACCGGCTCTGGGGACTGAGGTTGCCGGGATGCAGAGATACCTCCGCGCTAACTAGGCCAGCCCGGGGAGAGAGTAGCTATGTGAGCGTGGTTGGGCATTTAGAAATCCCGCTCCTAGCTCACTGAGCGGTTGTTGCGCTTTGCTCCACCACTACACACTTTTTTCAACCGCTCCACTCAAACCCGCACATCGCTCACATGAAAAATAATGACACTGCAAATTACAATATTAACAAAACCCATCCATTGTGTGACCATGTATGTCGATCACTGAAATATTAAAACTAAATCGACTTGAATTGTTTTAACGTTGTTTAAATAGCGTGTGTGACCATGTAGCCTACACGAAGAAACAAACAGAGTACTATACACATGTTAATACAAGACAGTGCAATCTCGTTTTAGAAATGTACTGTATGTATTTTCTATATATATATATAATGAAGATAAATTGAAATGTTAACAAACTTAAAAGATTCCATGTGGTCATACAACAAAAATAGGCTATAATGTAGATACAAAGACAATTAACTATTTTTTTTTAATTGCTAGGTTTATAACTCGCTCTAACCAGTAGATAGTGTACGCACCTCGTTCCTTTTAGTTCGCATGTGCACGCATACAATATTAGGCTTGCGAGAGAGCCTGTCTTTTCATATTCCATAAAGACTCATCAGCCCGGGAAGTAACCTACACACTCTTTAGGCTGGGCATGTCTCTTTAGGCTGGGCATGTCCTGACCATGTGAAGTGAGCACGAATGGAGCGGTAGCCTACTTGAGCGATATTGAGCAAGAGGCTTCTGGGCCGATTCCACTCCGCTCCGCTCACATACTCTGACCGGGGAACCTGATTCCTCGTCATGATTACTTTTGAAATCAAAACGGAAACTTGCAGGTAACTGAGTATTGCCCTTGGGTGGTAAAATATTAATTGCTGCCACACAGTAAAATTCATTTAATTGCTTTAAAAAAAACATATACACAACGCAAACTGCATTAGTTTAATCGATACCAATTGAATGTGATCGACGAAATTCTTAATGATCAATTATCGTTCGTCGATTAATCATGCCCATCCCTAGTGTGCAACAAGCAAAGTGTGCATATGCCTAGGTGCATTTGACTAATTTGCTGTTAAAATAACGATGACATACTGCGCCATTGATTTTTGTTGGTAAATGGCGCGATCACTTTCCAATGCTGCAAGATAGCAATAAACCCTGAATTTTCCTGAACACACCTCCTTGTTAGACCGCAAATAGAGGCACAGGTGCACTTGCTATTTAAACAATGCGGGCGCCGGATGGGAAATTGACAACTGCGTCGGTCTTAAACTAGCAAAGACACTTACGTTCGGTCATTGCGCTACGTTGCGCCGGGTGCAAGATTTGGCCCAGGCAGTTTACTTTCTGATATAGTATGCAATGATGGGTACTGAACCTGTCTTCTGTAATAGAACAAATGGCACTATATGATATACAGCAGTAATAGTTTAAAACACAGAAGCAGAGGCATGCATATATATATGGTGTCTCCATTAACAATGATAGGTAGAAAAGTGGATTCAACAATATGATTTCTATTGTTTAGTGTCAAACATGACTTTTACCGATAAAATAAACCTACTTTACCTCTTAGCGTGCAGTATCCAAAACTTTCAAAGTCTTTTCTTTAAAAAATATCAACCATATGTTTGTCCTTGCCTCAGGTCCAGTGTAACAAGAGTTTAACTTTAGGTATGATTTTTTAGGCTGAATTTTACAAATCGGGGGCGAGGCTTAAGAGGTTCACTCTTAGTTTTTTATCGACTCATCAACATGCGTTTTAAATGAATGCCTATCAATAATCTAGATTCCTAGATATTTATATGCATGAACATGGTCAATGATGGCACCATTCAATGTACAAATACATAAATCATCACATGTATTCCGACGTGATTTCCGAATAACATATACTTGTTTTTACCTGCATTAAGTACAAGTTTCAATTTGACAAAATAATCCTGTATGAATATAAAGACGGTTAGAGGTGAAGGTTACAGTTATTTATAGCTGAACCAATATTAATAATATAAATGGTGAAAAGAACCGGACCTAACATCGATCCCTGTTTAAATCCTTTCACTACATCAGGGGATACACACTGTTCTGTTAATAATTTTCTAATCATCTACAGGCAGCCAGGTCTAGTCAAATTGATGACAGGCTCTTAATAATTAATGGGTGAGCCACATTGTCAAAAGCCTTAGATAAATCAATAAACAGAGCTGCACAGGGTTTCATTTTATCAATATCATTATAATGTCATCCAGGACCAGTTTCAGTGGAGGTGGTACTATGACGTGGTCTGAAGCCAGACTGATATGCATTCAAAATAAAATTCCTATCCAAAACGGAGCGCAACTGCTGGTTAATCAGTTTTGGAAATACACTGCGAGTAACACTTTTGAAATACACTGCGCTTTAGCAAAGTTTTTGAACTTTTCAAACTACGACTGACCCGGAGTGTCATGGCACTGACACTGGCCTTGCACCTGTTACTATAGAACCTCATCCAGCTTAAGAGTAAAATGTAGAAGTGCGGGTACTACGTACTGGTGAGTATCACACTGCAAAAGCTAGACACTTTCAAATCTGCTGGGCTAGACAACCTGGACCCGTCATTCCTAAAGCTCTCTGCAGCAATCATTGCAGCTCCCATTACTACCCTGTTTAACCTTTCGCTCGTATCCTCAGAGATCCCAAAAGACTGGAAAATAGCTGCAATTATCCCTCTTTTCAAAGGGGGGGACACTCTCGACCCTAAC
>JACXGM010009471.1:0-27523 GCA_016801145.1 Umbra pygmaea
AGAGAGAGAGAGAGAGAGAGAGAGAGAGAGAGAGAGAGAGAGAGAGAGAGAGAGAGAGAGAGAGAGAGAGAGAGAGAGAGGATTTCTTAGGATTACTCAAATCAAATGAAAACAGCAAGCCAGATCGTGCCACCTCTCATGACCTTTATGGTGAACAAAGCAATTCCTCAACTTGTTATTAGCAGGTAGGTAGATATGAATTAGTGATGAAGCCTAGCTTGAGGTGCTAAGACTCAGAGCTATGCCAGATCTTGTCTCAGCAATGTCCTGCATCACACGAGAGTAGATACATGAAGCCCACATAGACACAGTTATGTAAAAGCTGCAAAGTCACTGAAATCTAGTGAGAGATTACAACAACAAGATTACGTAAAGAACAAAAAATGACACAATTGCACAAGTTATTTCACAACAACCTACCCAACATGTTACAATATCACAATGGTTAACCACTGGTAAACAGGAGAAACAATGCTTTTGGAGAAAGGAAGGTGCAGAAAATGCCATCTCACTTGCCTCCGTTTTACTTTGACATGCTGAGTGATTCTCAGACACACAAGCACATGCGCACGATAAAGGATGAAGTGATGAATTGTTTTCTTATGACTATATGCAAGCTATAGAACTATAGAATCTATAGAACTGAGATCACACTGATTCTCAAGTCACATGATCTCCCTTGCTAAACTGAGAGTGTGTTTCTATAGAAACAAGCAAGAGGGGGAGTGGTGAGCCTGTGCATAGAGTCAGTATCGGGAAGAGGGGGCTCAAAAGGGGGAGGAGTTAAAAAGAATAGCAGGTGTACAGGGAAGCCAAAAACCCAGGTGAGCTAAGCACTGATTGGACAGACTCACATGAGCCGAGTGCCGATTGGTTATACCCACCGTCATAAACGCACTGTTTGAGCGCTGCGCTGAAGGTGAGCGGCTGGGTGCATATACAGTGAAAGGAGCCGGGCGTGTTCACACACCTGCCATTCTTACAGTACGAGGGGTCCTGGCACTCATTGATATCTGCAACAGGCACCACAAACATGGGTTACACAAGCTAACGAATAACGCCTGCCTGATGCCAGTTCACACCTCAGTGTGATGTGATGTTGAACCAGCCTGCTCCCTGTGTTCCACTGCTTCCTGACAGCATGCACAGTGCTGGGTGGCTATAGGTACCACAGCCCTGAGTGGGGACACAGGTCTGTGAAGAACACAAGGTGGCTACAGGACCAACCATGCTGTGTGTTTGGGTATGAGGGCTCTGAGCTCTGTGACAGGTGAGGTTATGTATATATAAGTGTGGATGGAGTGAGGGGCTGGCTGATTAGTAGTGTTAGGCCTGAAACTACTAAGACAACATTCTCTCCTTCAACCTCCCTCCCTAAATCACCCATCAGCCCTCACATTGTGAACTACACCACCCAACCACCACTGAGAACCAACCCACTGTAAACTACACTACCCAGCCACCAATGAAAACCAACCCACTGTAAACTACACTACCCAGCCACCACTGAAAACCAACCCATTGTAAACTACACTACCCAGCCACCACTGAGAACCAATCTACTGTGAACTACACTACCCAACCACCACTGAGAACCAACAACTGTGAACTACACTACCCAGCCACCACTGAAAACCAACCCACTGTGAACTACGCTACCCAGCCACAAATGAAAACCAATCTATTGTGAACTACACTACCCAACCACCACTGAGAACCAACAACTGTGAACTACACTACCCAGCCACCACTAAAAACCAACCCACTGTAAACTACAATACCCAGCCACCACTGAAAACCAACCCATTGTGAACAACACTACCCAGCCACCAATGAGAACCAACCTACTGTGAACTACACTAACCAGCCACCACTTAACTAACTACACAGCCAGCACTGTGAACTACTGTAACTACAGTACTTCTGGTAACTGCCTCTGGTAACTACACTACACAGGTATCAGTGAGAACTACCACACTACCAGACACCACTTAATCCAGCACAATGTAAACTACAATACCCAGCCACAACTGAACACTAACACACAGTAAACTTCAATACCCAGCCACAACTGACTGAACACCAACTCAATGTTAACTACAATACCCAGCCAACACTGAAATTCAACACATTTTATACCACATCACCCAGCCTGTCTATCACACCACCATCTCCCAGTCACCGCCTGAGTATCCCCCAGGGCCCGCCCCTAAGGATAGCATTAGCCACTCCGTCACTCACCAGCCTGCTCCTCTGGGGTCACACAGCTGTTGCGGTCTGTTGCCAGTATCCAGGGAGGAAGGCAGATGCAGTAGTAGGAGTTAGGGGTGTCCACACACTGGCCATTCTTACAGTTCAATAGGTCCTGGCACTCATCCACACCTACAACAAAAAAACTCTCCTGACTCCAAAGTCCTGCTTCCTGGTATGGCCAGTACATCTCTTCTGCATTTGTGTGTGTGTGTGTGTTTGGGTACTGTATGACCTGCAGAGGGCTCTAGCCGGATCTCACCTGTCACTGTGGGGATTACACACTTCTTTCTGGAAGCATCAGGGATCCAGGGGAAGCTACAGCTGCAGTAGAAGGAGCCTCTGGTGTTTCTACACTGACCGTTGGTACACAGAGACTCATCATGGCACTCATTGACATCTGAGGGAGTGAAATGTTAACACAGAGGATTTGTCACGGTCTGAGGGGTATTAATGTGGGGTGATACAGGGGACCTGTTTCTACTACACAACATCACAGGGGCTGTATTATATAGAGTCTGTATTATATAGAATCTGTTTATATGGACTCTGCCAGGAGTGACTCAAATACATGAAACAATGATATGCCCTGTTTTTTTTGTTTGTTTTAGTCACAGATTATTTAGTTGAATCACGATTGGGCAAAAGCGGTTCGTAAACATGAAGATGAAACACAACAAATGAAAAATATCAGAAGGAGTTTACAGTAGGATTTTAATTTACTTTTTGCACTGTCCAAAGCCATCCAGATATAGTAACGCATATAAGTATATGGACACAGATGTTAATGAAGAAACTGACTAAATTGAGATTTACTTCCATGTTTCAGAAACTACAAGGTTCAACGAGTATTCATGTGTGTAAATGATAGGGGATCTGTGACTACGTGGTCAGATATTTATTTCTGTAGTGAATGTGCTGGCACGGACAGGTAGAGAAAAGTGAGTACACCTGCTATCACTGACTGCACTTTTTTCTCTGCCTTAATACTAGGCCAGGCAGTGAGGGGAGAGAGATGAGAAGAGATGATGAGAGATGAGGAGACATGAGGAGAGATGGGATTTGTGCTAGATAAGTCCAATTATCTATCCTGCCACATCACTCTCCAGCGACTCCTTGTCCAGATCGGGCGCCTGTGGGTTCAATCGGAAGTGTAGTTGGTGAACGTAATCCAGCACTACCAGCCGACTGAATATTGAATAGAAATGTAAAGGTGTACCGGTATATCCACGACCAATGTGTGTCTGAGGCTGGGATCATGTTGCTCTAAAAGCCACCTCCTAGACGGATAATCACTACAAGTGGCTGCTTCCATCTGATTGGGACTTCATCTCCACACTTTGTTTTAGGAAGGCCATTGGTTTAAATCATACCCTATTATTTCTCAATCAATAAAATTTTTCTTAGCAAATCCCTTTTTTCTGGAGTGTTTTAGGTTTGTGTTAAAATAAGAAACACTGACGTAAACACATCTTAAATACATTTTCTGTCTTTGACTTTTTTTACCATCGTAGTCCATAAAAAGCTGGCAGGACACTGGTCCTTTTACAGTAGGGTGATACAGAGCATCTGTGACTACATGTTCTAATGTGTAAATACAGTACATAGCTTACCAATGCAATCTAGAAGGACGCTATCATAGTCGAAGCCTTGTTGGCAGTAGCATTCGTGGCCAGGCTGTGTGTTCATACAGCGACCCTCTTTGCAGATTTCACTGGAGAACAGGACACACTCATCGATGTCTGTTCACAGAGGGACAGGGACACAGGACTCAGCATTAACACACTCCCCGTGACAACAAACACTGCTGTGTAAATGAAGACAGTAAAACCGCAGGCGACCATATCTAGCACCTCACCTCTGTAGACGGGCAGGTTGTACCCAGTTACCCTCAACTCAAGGTAGAAACCCCGACCCGCTGGGCACATGGAGTGAAACTCAGCTGGTTGGGGTAAACAACAAATCAATTAAACCAAGTACCTATAAAGTTGTCAGATGGCTCAATGGTTAGGGAGTCAGACTTGTAGTCAGAAGGTTCCCGGTTCGAAAGGTTGAGAGTTGCTCCAGGGGGATGTCCCTGTAACTACTAAGCTAGATAATAGGTTCTGCTTAGTGACTACAAATGTAAAACTGTACCTATTGTACTTGGCCTGTTTACTTAAATCAAATGCTTTTAAAAATCGATAAATGATTCTGTAGAGTGAAAAATCTGAAATGATCCCCCTGATGTCTTAGTGATTATTTAAGTAGTGTGTGTGTGTGCATGCAAGTTTGTGTGTGTAGGTGTGTGTGTGTGCACGCTGGGCCTGAGGAGCGTACATGAGCGGTCAACGGGGCAGGGGTAGATCTCACAGTGGTCACCCCAGCCTACACCCAGGGAACAGCAGCACTCCTGCTTGGTGACGTTGGTGGCTAGAACACTGTCGCAGAACACCGTGTCGTCCAGGTTCTTGTAGCACTCCTTCCTATCCTCCACATACACCTCAACCTCTGCAGGGCAAGGAGGACACCGACCAGTGAGTGTGTGTAGAACAGAACGACTCAGACTGTGGGATGAGATCGTTCTATCAGTAATCCTACCCCTACAGCTGTGGTTGTCCTCAGACAGGATGAAGCCGTCTTTACACGCACACACATAGGAGCCCAGCTTGTTCTTACACACCCCGTGAGGCTGGCATAGACTCCTGTCTGTCGCACACTCATCTATGTCTGAAAGAGAGGGTGTTACAATAATCACAACATCCATTTAGTCTCACTTGATGACAGTTTTCACTGGTTACAAAGCTGCACTGCCACAACAGCTAACAGTAATGATTTATTTCTGTCACGAACCTTGGCACTCCTTCCCTCCAAACAAAACAAAGCCCTTCTGACAAATACAGCTGTAGGATCCTCTGATGTTGATACATTGGCCCCTCTTGCAGTTAGCAGGATCCTTACATTCATTTATATCTGAAGATGGAAAACAGAATCAACACAGCCATCGCGTGATTAATCCCCAGCAGACATACATGTATGTCACACAACCTCACTCTTTACATTCGGTGGTCAACACGTTCTTAACAGTACAAAGATATTCTGTATGTGAAATAAAAACTAGCTCTTGCCTTCACAATGGCTTCCCTCATGGGTGCGCTGGTATCCTGGGTTGCAATGGCACTGGAAGGAGCCTTCGGTATTGACGCAGCGCCCGCTGTCGCACAACCTATCTTCCTCACACTCGTCAATGTCTGGAGGTCACAGAGAAGGACGGAAATGCAGCCTGTCAGTAAAATCTCCATTCAGTATACTTTGCCAATATTGTGGCATGTCAATAGAAGAAACCATTACATTTACATGTTTGCTAGTATATTGTAGCACTGTTTAGGACTAACACACATTCTATGGAACAGATCTACCATTGTTTTGTTATTTTGGTTCTGTACTCCAGCAGTTTGAGCTCGAAAGTATACCATTACAATCAGGTTGAAGTGCAGACAGCCAGCTTTAATTTGAAGGTATATTCATACATATCCGATAAACTGTTCAGAAATGAAATCACCTTTTTTGCATGGTCCCCCCATTTTTGGGCACCATCAAACATCAGACAGTTTAACGTACTGTAAATTAAAGTAATAATAATATTTATATATTTATAATATAATAATAAAGTAATAACTGTCAATATTTGGTCGCATATCCTTTGTATTCAATGAATGCCTGAAATCTGCAATGCTGCGACGCTGGGTATATTCTCTGGTGATTCTCTGCCTCGCCTGTACTTCAGCCAAATTCGATGCAAATGAAAGTAACAGTCATAAGGCTGAGAAATGAAAATCAATTAAAAAAGAATATTTCTGTAAAAATGTATTGTGGACAGATGAGACAAAGATTAACATGTACCAGAAGGCTGGAAAGAGGAAATAGTGGATAAAAATAAATAAATGCCCATGATCCAAAGCATACCCCTCATCTGTGTAACACGGTGGAGGGGGTGTTATGGCTTGGGCCTGTATGGCTGCCAGTGGAACATGGTGGAGCGGGTGTTATGGCTTGGGCCTGTATGGCTGCCAGTGGAACATGGTGGAGCGGGTGTTATGGCTTGGGCCTGTATGGCTGCCAGTGGAACAGGCTCACTTGTCTTGATCGATGATATGACTGCAGACAGAAGTAGAACAATGAATTCTGGAGTCTACAGACATATTTTGTCAGCTTAGATAAAACCAAATACCTCCAAACTCATTGGATGGCAATTCATCATGCAACAACACAATGACCCTAAACACACTGCTAGAGCAATGAAGGGGTTTTTGATGGCCAACATTTTTTTATTCTTTACTGGCCATGTCAATCTCTGGATTTAAATCCAATTGAACATGCATTTTACATGCTGAACAGGAGACTGACGGCAATAAGTCCCCAAAGCAAGCAGGAACTGAAGATGGATGCAGTACAGGTCTGGCAGAGCATCACCAGGGAAGATACCCAACGTCTGGTGATGTCAATGCTTTGCAGACTTCAAGCAGCCATTGCATGCAAAGAATATATTACCAAATATTGACAAATGTTACCTTATTCTACATTATGTTAAACTGTCCAGTGGTTTAGGGTGTCTGTAAATGGGGGGACTATACAAAAAAGGTGCTGTCATTTCTGAACGGTTCCTCCGATATGTATGAATATACCCTAAATGTGACAGCCTGCACTTCAACATCATTGTCACTATATCCTGTCAAAGTACTAGAGTACAGAACCAATGATTTTTGGTGCTCACTCTTTATACAAACACACACATATACACACCCTCACATTTTTGTAAATATTTGATTATATCTTTTTTGTTTTTGATTATAACACAGAAGAAATTACACTTTGCTACAATATGTACAGCTTTTATAACAGTGTAAATTTGCTTGCCCCTCAAAATAACTCACACAGCCATTAAGGTCTAAACTGCTTGCAACAATAGTGAATGTGTGGCCACCATTATTGTCCTGCCTTAACCGTCTTGGGCATGGAGTTCACCAGAGCTTCACAGGTTGCCACTAAAGTCCTCTTTCCCTCCTCCATGATTATATCACCTTGTGCTCTTCCACCTTCCATTTGAGGATGCCCCACAGATGCTCAATCGGGTTTAGGTCTGGAGACATGATTGGGCAGTCCATCACCTTTACCCTCAGCTCTCGTCTTGGAGGTGTGTTTGGGGTTGTTATCATGTTGGAATACTGCCCTGCGGCCCAGTCTCCTAAGGGGGATTATGTTCTGCTTCAGTATGTCACAGTACATGTTGGCATTCATGGTTCCCTCAATGAACTGTAGCTCCCCAGTGCCAGCAGCACTCATGCAGGCCCAGACCATGACACTCCCACCACCATGCTTGACTGTAGGCAAGACACACTTGTCTTTGTACTCCTCACCCGTTTGCAGCCACACATGCTTGATACCATCTGAACCAAATAAGTTTATCTTGGTCTCATTAGGCCACAGGACATGGTTCCCGTAATCCATGTCCTTAGTCAGCTTGTCTTTAGCAAACTGTTTAGGGCTTTCTTAGGCATCATCTTTAGAAAAGGCTTCCTTCTGGGGTGACAGCCATGCAGCCAATTTGATGCAGTGTGCAGGGTATCGTCTGAGCACTGACAGGCTGACCCCTTCAACCTCTGTAGCAATGCTGGAACCACTCATTCATCCATTTCCCAAAGACAACCTCTAGATATGATGCTGAGCACGTGCACTCAACTTATTTGGTCGACCAAGGCGAGGCCTGTTCTGAGTGGAACCTGTCCTGTTAAACTGCTGTATGTTCTTGGCCACCATGCTGCAGCTCAGTGTCAGGGTCTTGGCAATCTTCTTATAGCCTAGGCCATCTTTATGTAGAGCAACAATTGTTTTTTCAGATCCTCAGAGAGTTCTTTGCCATGAGGTGCCATGTTGAACTTCCAGTTACCAGTATTAGGGAGTGTGAGAAAGAACACCAAATTTAACACACCTGCTACCGATTCACCCCTGAGACATTGTAACACTAACGATTCACATGACACCGGGAAGGGAAAATGGCTAATTGGTCCCAATTTGGATATTTTCAATTAGAGGTGTACTCACTTTTGTTGCCTGCAATTTAGCACATAATGGCTGTGTGTTGAGTTATTTTGAGGAGACAGCAAATTTACACTGTTATACAAGCTGTACATGCACTACTTTACATTGTAGCAGTGTCATTTTTTCAGTGTTGTCACATGAAAACTTGTAATCAAATATTTACAAATATGTGAAGGGTGTACTCACTTTTGTGAGATACTGTATATATATATATATACGTATATACACATACAGTATATATATTACGGCCACTGACCTCTGCAGCCTTTGCTGTCTGCAGCTGGTAGGAATCCCTCATTGCAGAGGCAGCGGTAGGTTCCCGGGAGGTTGTTGCAGCGGCCGTTTGGACATATCCCTGGCTTCTGGCACTCATCAACATCTAGTGGTGAAGTGGAAGGTGTGCAGGTGTCATAGGGTGTGGATCAGCCGCGGCTGGTGGATCTTAATTGGGGAGGACGGGCTCGCGTTACGCTCGGGACCGGAGTGAATGGAATGGTGGGCAATGCACAAAACCCAGTGTGCAAAACAAAAAAAACACTGGGTTTCGTGCGTTGCGCACCATTCCATTCACTCCGGTCCCGAGCGTAACACGAGCCCGTCCTCCCCAATTAAGATCCACTGACCGTGGCTGGTGTGGATGGAAACCCAGGCTCCATGTACCCGAATTGCCTACTATTTCCGGTGGATTTACAAAGTTTGCAAATGTGCATGTTTTTTGGGGTACATTTCCCACAACCCGTTGCACAAGGAGCGAGGAGGGTTTCTTCTTGACTTTCCACTTGTGCACAGAACACTCATTAGTTTCATACAGACCAGCACAGGAGAAACATTAACAAATAAAAAAGAAGTGGAGGAAAAATCAATGCAAAAACCCACAAAGATAAAGGCTGACCTGGAGCAATCTGCAGTGATGGTTTCAACCAGTACTATAGGCCGCACATCAAATCAAGAAACATAAAAAGGCACAGGGCTTTGGCAAGAGTTTTTAAGTTGGGGGTGCTGTAGTGGTAGGTGCATTTTTTGAGAGGCTGCTCACTGCAAGCCAATAAGTGGAGCTTGACCTAGTCCAAGTGCTGGCTCCAGGGTGAGGACAAAGTAAAATCGGTTTACCTATTTGGTCATTACCAGACGATAATATGCAATGTGACTTGGTGTACAAAAATACATTTTCATTAGTATTTCTCCCTGGGATCGGAATAAAACCATTGTAAAATTATTTTTAGAAGCCAGTGGGTAAAAAAAAAATAGTTTCGGAAGCATTGTGAAAACTAGCAAACTGTAATGGAACAGTATGATAGCTAGCTATGAGACGTCCGTGGACTATGATCCTGGGCATTATTTTATAATTGATTATTTATTCAGTAATGCTAATAATTTCTCAAAACATCCTCAAGAATTGAATTTTTAGGTAAGCAACAACAGGATTTTAAATGATTTACTATGTTTATTTGTATTTGCATCTGGCAGTGCTGTGATGTCTGCCCTTTCCAACAGGGGGTGCTGCTGCAGGACCCACAGCACCCCTACTTCCCACGGCCCTGAAAAGGCATGACTGACCTTTGTCACAACCTACAAACAGAAACCACAATTCTTCTGGGAAAATGTTCCATGGACAGATAAAACCAAAGTAGAGCTTTTTGACAATGCGTTTTGTTTATAGGTGATGAAATTAAGCTTATAAGGAAAAGAACACCCTACCTATAGCTAAATATGGAGGAGGATCTGTATTGTTGGGGAAATCAGTGGATTACTAAGACATTTTACAGTAAAATTGGTGGTGGATGTTGTGGGCTCTCCCCCTCACTGTGTAGAGCGCTTTGGGTTCCTTGGAAGAAAAGCGCTATATAAGTTGAATGCATTATTAAAATGTGCTAGAGTGTAAAGACATTAAGTATGGGTCCAAGTTCATCAGTCCAGCAGGACAACAATCGAAAGCACACATCCAAAAGCACAAAAGAATGGTTGAAGTAGGAAAAACATTGACTGTTTTAAACTGACCAGCAATGAGCCCTGATCGACTTTGGATTGAAAAACTTTGGAAAGAGCGAAAACGTGCCATTGGGAAAAGTAATCCTGCACACTGTACATTCAATTTGTTAAACAAATTAACATTGAAGAGTGGGAGAAACTACAAACAGATGGAAAAGAAATGTATAGACTTCTACAAGAAATGTCTGGAAGCTGTCATTGTTGCCAAGGGTTGGGCAACCAAATATTCAGGAAGGATGACTTTAAAGCTGTCAGTCATATTTTATATATTTCTTCTGTGAAATCACTACATATAAGTTGAAAATACATATTTTTTGTTGAATACATTTGGACATCCTATAAAAATATACTGATAACACAAAGTATGTACATTTGCTATTATTTCAGAGATAGTGTATACAACATACAAAATATTCAATGTTTATTAAGGTCACTGACCTATGCAGCCTTTGCTATCTTCAGCTGGGAGGAAGCCTATATTGCAGAGGCAGCGATAGGTTCCCGGGATGTTGTCACAGCGGCTGTTTGGACATATCCCTGGCTTCTGGCATTCATCAACATCTAGTGGAGAGGAAGAGGGGGTGCAGGTGTCATAGGGTTGAACTTGGCTTGGTGCCCTCTGGAATGCTACCTGTTGGCTCTTTTTGCCCAGATGATCTACTGCAGGGGTATTCAAATCTAACTCTGCGGGGTCTGGAGCCTGCTGGTTTTCTGTTCTACCTCAACATTAATTGGACTCACCTGGTGTCCCAGGTCTAAATAAGTCTCAGATTAGAGGGTTGAAATGAAAAAGTGGAGTGGATCTGGCTTCGAGGTTCAGAGTTGAGTATGAGGGATCTACTGTATCTAGATTTTAGTAGTACGCAACCATGTATGCATTTTGTGGTAAATGTTCCAGGACATGAGGAGCATTTTTGAGTTGTGAGCAAGACCAACACATCTTCTATTGAACATAGAGTTCTGGTCAACATTATGGGCACCCCTGAATTTAAAATTCATCATAAACAATATCTCTTGATAAAAAGTGTGCAATGAAACTGTTATGGTCTCACGAGTTTGATACAGAACCAAACAGGATAAAACAATTAAAAAAAGAATTGAGAGGAAAAAGTAAATAAATAAAAACATTACAAAAAACAATTAATGGCACCCTCTTGAAGAAGTCAAATCAGTTTGAAAAGAGAGATAAAACCAAAGCAGAGCTTATTGAAAATGCAGATCAGAAATGTAGTTATTGGTGACGAAATAAAAGTTATAAGAAAAAGACCACCCTACCTACAGTTAAATATTGTGGAGGATCTACTGTATAATAATAATAATAATGCATTTTATTTAATGGCGCCTTTCATAACACCCAAGGTCACCTCACAAGCAATATACCGGTACATAAGATAAATCACAATAAACAAGCCGCATATACAGATACAATGAAGTAAAAACTCAATAAAACATGTTCTAAAAAGCCTGTATAAAAAGATATGTCTTAAGACCCTTTTTAAAAGTCAACAAGCAATAGCTATTGCAAACATCAAGGGGAAGAGAGTTGTGGGGCTGCCTTGTTGCCTCTGGCACTGGTGTTCTAGGTACATTTGTGCTCATAACAACCTGGCAGAAATATCTGCATTGACAATATGACTGTTCATGCAACAAATCTGACTGTAATGTAAAGGTAGTAATCATATGAAGCCATTAATTATCACATAGTTGTCTGGCTTTTTTGTAAACCATACTGATAACAGAAATCAACCAAATGGCCCTGATCAAAAGTTAACATACCTTTGAATGTTTGGCCTTGTTACAGACCCACAAGATGACTCACACAGGTTAAAATGGCAATTAAAGCTTAAATTCCTACAACTGTGGCATTTTAAATTGCAATTAGTGTCTGTGTAGAAATCGTCAATGAGCTCCCTCGTGGATGCACTAAGCAGGCTAGAGACTAAGCCGAGGGCAGCAGAAAAAATCTGTCAAAAGACCTGCGTAAAAATTTACGGGAACTGCATAACGTTGGAAAAGGATATAAAAAGATATCCAAAGCCTTGCAAATGCCAGTCAGTACTGTTCAATCACTTATTAATAAGTGGATGATTCAGGGATCTCTGACACCAAGACAAGGTCAGATAGACCAAGAAGGATTTCGGCCAAAACTGCCAGAAGAATTGTTCGGGATACAAAGAAAAACCCACAGGTAACCTCGAGAGACATACAGGCTGCTCTGGAAAATGTCAGTGTGGTTGTTTCAAGGAGCACAATATGATGATACTATTGAACATAAATTAGCTGCATGGTCGTGTTGCCAGAAAGAAGCCTTTACTGTGCCAGTGTTACAAAAAAGACCAGTTACAATATGCCCAAAAACACCTTGACAAGCTTCACAGCTTCTGACACACTAATTTGGAGTGATGAGACCAAAATAGACAGAGCTTTATCTTCACAACCATAAGCACTATGTTTGGAGAGGGGTCAACAAGGCCTATAGTGAAAAGAGGTTGACCCTCCAGGGGTTACAGCAGAAAAAGGTTAAGGTTTCGGAGTGGCCACCAGTCTCCTGACCTTAACATCATTGAGCCACTCTGGGGAGAACTCAAAAGTGGTTCATGCAAAACAACCAAAGACATTGCATGATCTGGAGGCGTTTTGCCAAGACAAATGGGCATCTAGACCACCTACAAAAACTTGGGCCTCATTGACAACTATCACAATGGGATGCACGCTGTCATTGATGCTAAATGGGGCAATACACCGTATCGAGAACTGAGGGTATGCAGACTTTTGAACAGAGGTCATTTCATTGTTTTCTTTGGGGCCATGTTTTGTTTTAATATATTCTGTTATGATCTACAGTTGAAAATGAATCCCATGAGCAATGAAATAATATTTTTTTGCCTGCTCACTTATGTTCTCTCTGAAAATGGTACATCTATTACCAATGCTCCAGGCGTATGCAGAAAATGTATATATTTGTTCTATGAAATCACTACATATATGTTGAAAATACATATTTTTGTTGAATACTTTTGTAAATCCTATGAAAATATTAGGTATAAATATTTATTACGTGCACTGACCTGTGCAGCCTTTGCTGTTTGCAGCTGGAAAGAACCCCTCATTACAGAGGCAGCGATAGGTTCCCAGGAGGTTCTCGCAGTCGCCGTTTGGACACATCCCTGGCTTCTGGCACTCATTGACATCTAGTAAAGAGTTAGACAGGATGGAAGTGTCACTAGGTCTGGATGGAAACTAAAGGAGCAGCAGCTCTGGACTGGCTTGGTGCCCTCTGGACTACTGCTTGTGTGTGCCCGGATAGTTTATTATTTTCATTGGATTTTTCATAGCATTTTGCAGTAGAATTTCCCACAAACAACTGCACAAGGAACAGGGTTTTCCAGGGGGGTCTGCGTGGCATAGTGGACTAAGTCGCCGCATTGCACGACAGTCTACCTTATGTGTTTTAAAAAAAAACTCTTCGACAACATTATGTATTAATTCAGTTATAAATTCAACCTGCACATTGCACTTTAAAAGGAATTTATATTAGCCCTCAAACATGGTTTTCAATGTATTTCTGATGTTGAGTCAGACATACATTAGGCTACATTCTGACTTCACTCCGGTTGTGCAGCACCAAATCCAATTGGTTAATAAAAGGACAAATATCAAAATGTACAGACTAAATGCTTTTTTTTAGGCAAAACCCAAGGGTTTGTGTTACAAAACAGATTTAATAGGCAAAGTTGTATCAAATACAAATCGTATTCAAATGTTAAAATAACAACCAAAGGTAGTGTATATTCAGTTCTCTCCATGTCCATATCCTGAACTATAAACTATATTTTTATCAGTCAAATATCTGAGGTTATGTTTTTCTTCAAATCTCCTCAGTATTCTTGTTACTTCAGGGCTTTGCTTTCTGCATTACAACTTAAAACCTCTTAACTGGGAATATTGAGTACTAATACAAAGGAACCACCATCTCTCATATGTTATTTTATTCTGATGAGAAAAAAAAACCATTAGCTTTAATACATGGAAGCAATTGCTCTTTTACTTTCTGTTAAGAAGCCTGTGTTTTGCTTGGCATTTTGTTTGAACAAATTTTTATATATATTATTTGATAATTATTCGATATATTCATTTGAAATTTGAAACTATTTTGTGTATTATATTAAAAAGTTATATTAAAAGTTTATTGTTCTTTCAGTATTGTTGAAATGTTGTTATTTCCCCCAAAAAATCATAATAATCGGTTGACTAATCGTATTAGCATTTTTGGTCTTCCAATAACCGTTAATCATTATCGGCCTTGAAAAATCATAATCGGTCGAACCTCTACTTAACATGTTTGCCCGAGCAGTTAAGTAGATCCACCTTTCTTACCACTACACCACTGATTAAGGCCACTGACCTATGCAGCTTTTGCTGTCCTCAGCTGGCAGGAAGCCCATATTGCAGAGGCAGCGATAGGTTCCCGGGATGTTGTCACAGCGGCTGTTTGGACATATCCCTGGCTTCTGGCACTCATCGACATCTATTGAAGAGGAAGGGGGATGCAGGTGTCATAGGATATTTACAGAAACCCAGTCGGTCGAACTGAGGCGCAGCAGCTCTGGACTGCTTCCTGCTGGCTCTGTTCTCAGATGTTCTACCTTTTCCGGTCGACTTTCATAGTATGCAATTGTGCAAGGAACAAGGAAGGTTTTTTCACAACTTTACAGTTGTGAGCAAGACTACCACACATTTTTTAGAACATATATCTACTCTGTGCACTGACCTATGCAGCCTTTGTTGTCGGAAGTTGGGAGGAAACCCTCATTGCAGAGGCAGCGGTAGGTTCCCGGAAGGTTGTGGCAGCGGCCGTTTGGACACATCCCTGGCTTCTGGCACTCATCGATATCTAGTGAGAGATAGAAGGTGTGCAGGTGTCACTGGGAATGTATGGAAACCCAGTGGGTCAAACTGAGGAGTAGCAGCTCGGGACTGGCTCCATGCCCCCTGGACTGCTGCCTGTTGGCTCTGTGTAGCAGGGGCACTCCCAGCCTGATTCACTAAATATGACTGACATCACACACACAGCTCTGAATACAACAGGGAATGCCCTCTATGCCATGGTCCAGAACCAAGCACATTGGGGTATACCCTTTTAAATAGTCAATCAATTTTATAACAGTTTACGTAACCGCTGTCATACAAAACTGGTGACAGAGACACTTGGTGGATTTACATCACTGAAAAGTAATTTCAAATGCTGTACTAAATTACAATTCATATAATTAAATCATTATATAAATAAATTAGTAAAAAATGTATTTATAAAAAATATTTACTGTCAAGAACTTTGTATGACTATAAAAAATGACCACCCAGCTGTAGTAATTAAAGGGAAACAATGACGAAATTCTATAATTTGTCTGTGTTCCTAAACCGTTTGAAGTAATTATTTGATGGTTTCCCTCATCAGTCAGCTTTGTCATTCAGGGAGAACAGGGTCAAGATAGCGCGATTGCTACGTTAATATGGATACGGTGCGTATGAATGCGTTTGATACAACTTTGTAAAAATAACAATCATTTGCGTAAAAAACAAATGTTCTTCCACAAAACAATCACTAAATCATGAAGCCCAACTGCTTTTGGTACAATAAAAAGTCAGTTGCATGGTTTAAAATGTATATTTTCTTACCCATCTGCCGACGAGGCAGCTCGCACCCTACGTCTCGCTTTCAGTCTGCTATGCAGACTTCTTTTTCTAAATTAACACTTTGCTCTGTCTATAATATATTCTCAATCAGGGAGGATAACAGATCAAGAACATATAATTGAAAAATGTTCTGTTGTGTTTAGAAACTATTATGGTATGAATTTTTTCTGACATCTTGAACACACTGTCTCCCTAGCACCGGGCTGGGAAGAAGCACATGATCAGGTTTTTCTTTCACAAAAGATATGTTTGAAACCACAACCCTCCTTTCGCAGCCTGCAAATTTAATGTTAATTTTAATACCCCAATGTACCTAAATTGACTTCTCACCATTGCCTCACCCACCCACAACCCGCACTCAAGCAGGTACAGTCACCCCAAAAGCCTATACCTCCTTTGGCAACCACTCCTTCCAGTTCGCAGCTGCTAACATCTGGAATGAACTACAAACATCTACAGTATAAAGCTTGAGGACACCATCTCCCTCACTGCTTTTAAAGAATGACTGTCAGAGCTAGGGTGAATTGTCCTCAAGTGGGACACTGCCTAATGTTGGACAACTAAGGTTTAGTGTTTGTACAGTAGGACCCCCATAAATACATGAATGTCAGTGAAACTAGTGGTTAACCATAGCTGTGGTGTCATGTGATCAAAAAAATTTATTTTCTCAATGTGTCATCTGCAATGTATGCTTTATATTGCAATATGTCACATAAATCTAAAATGCTAAATTTGTCCCACATTAGGACAATTCACCCTACTCTATGACTACTGTACCTGCTGATTCTCCTCCCTCACTCGCACACTGTCTGACCATTTATACCCATGTTTTAGTCATTCCTCATGGTGTATTCAAATATTTGCACAGTAATATTTGTACAGATATGCTCAAGTGTTACCTATTCCATTGTTGCATTCCAACTGCCTCTCTAATTTAAACCTCATTTGTACAAACTGTACATATACTTCCTTTTGTATATCCTCGAGTACCTGCATCCAGGTTTTTTGTGCACTTCATGTTTAAATCTATCGTCTAGTCATTGTGCACCATTGCGCTTTAACTTGGCCAGGTCGCCGTTGCGAATGAGAATCGGTTCTCAATCGGGTCACCTGGTTAAATAAAGTTGAAATAAAAAAAGTACACACACAAATGTTGAGTCAAAGATACAGCATACGAAGACATATGATGGCAGCAGCACTTACCTTCGCAGGCTGGCTCGCGTTGGGACTTGTTCCTGTAGCCTTTTGGGCAATCACACATGTAGGACCCAGGCTGGTTAACACACTGACCCCGTGGACCACAGATGTCTGGTTTGTAGCACTCGTCATTATCTAAAGATACATTAAAAAACATTCATTTATTGATATATTAAAAACATACATTCACATCTATAGACATATCTCTTTAGATGTGAATATGTGTTTTGAATATACATATAAAAATTCAACAAGAAACACCACTTACCTATACACCTGTGCTTCCCATGATACGTCAGGGGCTTGTAGCCAAGGAAACAGCGGCAGCGGTAGGAGCCCTCTGTGTTGATGCAGATTCCTCTGCCATTGCATTTCTCTGATTCACACTCGTCATCATCTGGTGGAGGAGGATAACTGACCTTTAGGGAGTTCCACCTCCATTTGACAATTCACAGCCCACTTCAATATAACACCTCTGATTGTGGAGGTCCTTCATACCCCTTGGTTCCTGCCAAAATCCCATCTCTTCACTCACCCACACAGGAATTCCTCTGAGGGTGAAGCCGGTACCCAGCGTTGCATTCGCACCTGTAGCCCAAGTGCAGGTTGACACACTCGCCGTGGCCACAGAGGTTACGGTTCAGCCTGCATTCATCTGTGACTGCTGTGGACGGGGGACATACAGCAAGCTGCTGAGGACGCTCTGCCCCTGTACTGTTCATACCATCATGAGCCTACCACGGCGCTGCTATAGGCGCAGCAGGAACAGGGTGGAAGTAGCTTGGATTGGAACTCACGTGAGACCTGCGTCTGAGCCACCTCCAGGGGGTCTCTGTCTGGGTTCACCCTGACGATGGGCGGAGGCGTGGGCTTGGTGATGATCTCTGCGGGACCAACCAGAGGAATAGACCCAATCAATGCTAAGAGTCTCCCTGATAGTCAAAATGTTTCCCCAGGGCTTCCGTGACCTCATTGGAACTCAATAGGATGAATACACGTGGAATAAAGAATGCAGGACTGAGAGGGCGTACCGGGGTTGGTGCTGACTTGGGACAGATGCATAGGTGTGGTAGCCTCAGGAGGACCTTCCTGCAGGAAACACAGACACACGCCTGGCTAAGAATAGCGCTACATACTCCCACCCCACACACACACGCCCACACCCAGGTGTCTGACAGGTTTTTACCGGTGGCTTGACTTCTGAAAAAAAGAACACAATGAGAAAAATGTGTAAAAATGCTGGAAAATGTTGAATTCCATTTTTCAATTTCAGGGAAGAAGTAAGAGCAGTATGAATATGTTGACGGCACACTCTCACAAGCATAGCAATGCCAACGTCCAGGGTGACTCAGAAGCCCTTGGCAGGCCAACTCATTCTGCCCACCAGTCCTCTAGTTCACAACTCTGACTCACCGTCTGGCTTTGGGCTCTTGTCAGAATTGAGGAGATGATCCAGGTTGGTGAAGATCTGAGGATGGAAAGCCACCGTCTCCCGAACACTGTGAAGGAAGTAGCCCTTCCCCGCTGGACAGATCTTCCTGAAGGAGGCTGTGGACCAAGGATAACGCAGGCTTATGAGAGGAGCGCTAACCATACAGCATCTGACCTCCATCCTCCTCCGGTACCCCCCACTGACCTGTGCCGTCCCGGGGACACCTCTCACATTTGGAGCCCCAGGCCTTGCCCACGGTGCAGCAGCAAAGCTCCTGGGACAGGCGTGTGCCTAAGGCATTGTCACAGAGCCCCGCCTCGGTCACGGTGAGAAAACACTGGCCCTGGTCCACGGGGTATGGAGACTCTGAGCCAGCAGATAAAGCAAAACCAGACAGGTCAGAGTTAGGACATAAGGTTGACTAATGTTTCCAAACGTCCTATGAAATATTGTATATGAATGGCATTTTAAACGATGGAAATCATTTGTGAAAACAAAATATTGAAAGCTACCTGTCTCCTTTGAGCATATGAAATATATTCAGCTATCTAACTCAGGTGTTCAAACACAGGCAGAGAAGACAACAGTATGAGAGCGTATGTTATTGGTGCTAACTGTGGATCAGAGGCTCACCTACACATCTGGTCCTGTCCAGGGTGAAGCCAGGCTTGCAGGCACACAGGAAACTACCCTGGGTGTTCAGACACTCCCCGTTCTGACACACCCCCTGCATGGTGCATTCGTTGATGTCTTACAGGGAGTGTTTGTGGGGGGACAGACAGGGAGAAACAAAAACAAAGTTGACCTGTGATTACCTTCTCACATTAGTGAAGTAGTAGCAAATGGGCAAATATGTGCACACTTAAAAATGTCGTCTGGCATTTATATGCAACAAACAAAAGCAGGTTTAAAACCTCTTATTTTGACTTGGATGTGTATATCCCCAATTCTTCAAAAGTTGGGATAGAAAAGAGGAGTGATTTTTAAATGTACTCTGATTTGCATTTAAACAAAACAAGTATAAAGACAAGGTATTTCATTTTTTACCTAATAAACTGTATATATTTTTTTAAGTGTTTAATTTGAAATTGATTCATGCATTCCAAAAAAGTTGGGACAGGTGCAATAAAGGACTAATAGCGATGTGACAAGTTGAAATAAGAAGTGATGTGAAACAGGTGAGGTAATTGTGTAATCATAGTATATAAGGAGCCTCCAAAAAAGGCCTAGTCCTTCAAGAGCAAGGAGAAGCCATACATCAACACTGTCTAAAAGAGCCTCAGACTTCGTTGGGGCTCGGTCTCATCTACGATGGACAATAGCACAGTGGGGTCGTGTTTTGTGGACTGACAAGTCAACACTTTAGGTTTTTGGACAAAAAACTGTTGTGTTCTCCAGCCCAATAGGAAATGGATCATCTAAACTGTTATCAGCGTCAGGTCCAAAAGCCAGCATCTGTCATGGTATGGAGGAGTGTCAGTGCCCATGGCATGGGTAACTTGCACATCTGTGAGTACGCATCAATGCAGAAAGACATGTACACATCTTGGAGTATATGCTGCCATCCAGATGTCCTCTTTTACAGAGACGTCCCTGCATTGTTCAGCAGGATAACGCCCAACCATATTATGCCCGGATTACCAGCGCATGATTGTGTAAGCAGAGTGCAGGTGCTAGCATGGCCTGCCTGCAGTCTTGACCTGTCTCCATTTGAGAATGTGTGGCACATTATGAAGCGCAAAATAAGGCAACGAAGTAAAGTTGCACAGCTGAAGACATCCATACTGGATGAATGTTGGAAGATTCTGCTAAACGGAACCAACTGGTGTCTTCAGTGCCGAAATGTTCAATAAGTGTTATAAAAAAAGGTGACATTACACAATGAAAACAGTCGACTGTCCCATGTTGTTTGGAGTGTCTTGCAGTCATCAGATTTGAAATTAGTGTATATTGTCAAAACCAAATTAAATTCACAAAGTAAAACCTCAAATAATGTGTTAAAAATGTTTTTTTTTATATAGAACAGGGTGACTTGGATTTTCAAAAAACTATTTTTTTGCATTTTCCATACTGTCCCAAATTTTTCAGGATTGAGGGTTGTAATATGTTAATAATCTCATAATCTCTAAATAGAATCACTGTAATACCTCAGTTAGCCATGAAATTCCAATTTTAAAACAGGTGCTTTTATGACATGGGGCGCAAATTATTACATACAGCACAAACACATGACAATAGCGCCCATTTTAAAACCAGTGGCCAGAATCGTGGATTGCATATTCAAAGCAAAGCTAATGTTTAGTTAGTAATCCTGAAGTAGATAACTTTTGTTTAATACACTTGACTTATTGCTGTGTGTTGCATTGGTCAGGGAAGAGGCTGGCTGCTCATGTCACCTTGACAGTGGGTGCTGTTGAGCCTCTTGAAGCCTTGAGGGCACGTTGAACCATAGTACTCAATGATGGACTGCAACTTCACTCCTGGATCTAAGGGGGAGTCAGGGAAGAAAATGGAAGGGATAAGACGACTGGAGAAACATGACACACAGTTCATCAACACAAAGACATGACTAATAGGGAGAACATTCTAGAAACATCTGAGAATCTGATAAATGACACAGCCCTAATCCTTTAGTAATGGCAGAACTACCCTATTTTAAAGACCAGTCTGTGGTGATTTTTCCAAATTGTAACACAGCTAAGAACCCAACTCGTTCAGCTGTTCCTTGTATAGTCTGAACGCTCTCGACTGACCACGTGACTGGAAGTGTGTGTGTGCTTCTGAAGAAATGTGTGTCTACAGCAGAACACACATGTTTGATCAGAGACTGTGACCAAACGATTATGTGTATTCAAGCAGGCTGACATAAATTAGGGAAAATATAAATTAATGCCAAAGTCCACATTTTCTGAGAAGGAGATTAAACAGAAAGGATTTAAAATGACGATAGAAAAACGTTAAGTAGTCTGAGTGAATTTTCCACCAGTCAAAAGAAAATGGCAAGAATGCATTTCAGGGAAACTGTGAGACCCCTCCAGAATACCTTTCAAAAATAGATTCAAAGAAAAATACAACTTTAAAAAGTGAATGCTTCCCAAGAAAATCCCAGAATCATATTTTCCACTTGTCAGAAGGCAAGTATGTTAAAAGCAATACAACATTTCTAGACATTACTAGACAGGGACTTTATGAAGTTGAAAGAACATCTAGAGCTATGGTTTTCTTACAAAGGTTTCTTTGTCTGACTAACAACTGATTATTGGAGTCATAGAAGAATGGAAAAGGGTTAGTGGCCAAGATTTTTTATGGGGGCAGATTGAAATTCAATCTTCTGCGAATATATGAGAGTATCCCACTGGCCTGGCACATGTGACTATAGTCTCTCTCTCTCTCTCTCTCTCTCTCTCTCTCTCTCTCTCTCTCTCTCTCTCTCTCTCTGCTTGCATTAATACTGGCTCATTTCATAAGCAGGGAATGAATAATTGGCAGGGGCTGTTTTTGGCTCCATAAACAAATGACTTAATGTGTATAAGAGATCCAGATCAAATGGACATCTTCCAAAGAGTTACATTACAGACAAGGAAAGATCAGTTGTTACAAGCTCTTTCCTGATTTACTGTCACAACTGACAATAAATAATCTGACACATGCAGTTAAACATGAAGGATAGAGGATCACAAATGAAAGAATGGCAACACATACAGTACATTTTCACACACACACGCTTTTCCACATAGACACTTAGGTTTCGGAGAATGTTACTTACATGGTAGTTTTGGACATTTGTAACACTTGTTTTGTCCCCAGGAGTTCCCTACACTTCCACAGCAGTCCTCCTGGTTTGTCAGCACAGGAAGATGGGTGCTGCTGCACTAAACCACATGTCATGAAATAAAAAAAGAAATGCACATTATGGCCATAAATAAATACATCGTCCTTTTTTAACCAATTTTTTACCCTCTAAATTGGGCATGTCCAACTAACCCTGCCTTGTCAGCAGTTCTGCAACTCCTTGGACAGATGCAGGGTGGTGAAGGGCGCTCACGTTTACTTCAACTACATGTTGCCAAACTGTCAGATACTGTATGTGCTGATTTAAGGCTTCCGTTTTGAATGAGCAGTGCGATAAATATCTGACGGCTTGGTGGCATGCGCTTGGAGGAATCATGTGACTAATCTTTGGGAATTGGACATGACAAAAATTGGGACGAGAGTAAAACCCCACAATAAAGAAAGAGCAGTGGGCTGGATTCAAAACCACACTGCACTAGTAAATGTGTTCAATCTAATGCCACATGGTAACCAGTGCCATAGCACATTGCACCCACCAACAGACTGAAGGACAGTTTCTACCCACAAGCCATATTACTCAATAGCTCAACTGACACACATCCCTTTGTATATACTAGGTTTTTTTCACTGCTGCAAATGTTGACCATTTCTTGCCAGTGTTATCTGTGTATATTACTCTACTGTTTTATTATTATTACTCTTATTTTATGATTCTACTATGATAGGTTGCATCACTAGGGAAGGAGTTCGTAACTAAGCGTTTCACTGTAATAGGAAAACATACTGTAACTGGTAAAAGTGACGATTACAATTATTCAGATTCTGGTGTACAAGATACAGCAGCTTAGACCAGTGGACCACCCTTGGCAACAACATGTGAATATTCTGTTAAACTAAGAAAAACGAACAGACAGCCTTGATTGGAAGACTGGTGTAAGAAGTGGCACTGATAGTGTATAAGCTCACTACACTTCATGGCCTTACTGATGCCTCTTGGCTCGTCAGGCGCTGGTAAAGGTACTGGACAACCTATGCTAGTTAGTGTGCTGCCTTTTCTTTCTTTGCCATAGTCACTGGCTGATGTGTCCTGTGGTACAGAATGCCTTTATTGCCTGTATTAAAGATGTGTGTCGACAGCCCGGCTAACTCACAGCTTGTTTGGGCGTGGTCTCCTGGAAGCACCGCCCCCTGGGTTTTTGTGTCTGAGGGGTCAAGCGTGTCACAGGTTTATGAGGGGGCTTGGAATCTGATGGGTCGTGAGTGTGGATGACCACGGATGTGTCATGTGCATGGTGGACGCGCACGTTGAACTGCACTGAAGACAGAGAGGAGTGAGACAATAAGGTGAGGTTACATGAATACCACTACGGCTCTTTACAGGGCCACCTAACACAAACTGCTACTGGTTATAGTATTGAGTTACCCACAAATTGCTAGATCGTTTTTAAGATTTCCATATCTGCCATATGGTTCTGAGATATACTGAAGTGTGATTTCAGGGCCATGGTTGGATATGATGGTTACCTTCTGATGACTGTTGTCCTGTACCTTGGGACAGGGGTAAGGTGAACATAGAGTGGGTCTGTGCCAGCTGTGATCTTCCTACGGCTGTGTGCTCGCTCTGACTGTCCGACAGCACGGAGAAGGTGTAGACAGGCTGCTTGTTGCCCCGAGCCGCCTGGGCCTCGGGCGTCTGCCGTACCTGGCACAGCCGGCCAGTGAAACCTGGAGGGCACAGACAATGGGTCCGCGAACTGCACACACCTCCATTCAGACAGGTCAGGGGGCACACCACTATAGAGGCAGGGAAGAGGACACAGGCATTGTTTTTGAGTAACCAATAAAAATCAGCAGGCCTTAAACACAATAGGGCAGACATTGGTTCCTTTTATATGGAAGAGTATTTTAAAACAGACAACATTTGTAACAATGAGTATTCCAGTAGAAACCAAATACCCTCACGTCTCAGCAGCTTCTAGGATGAGTCACCCCCACAAAGTCCCCTGACTAAAAACCATGGTCAAATCACAGTTGCTTCATAAACAACTGCCTCAGCCAATCAGCAATAGGGGGTGGAGTTTTCTATAGACAGGGCAGGCCGGAGCAGAACACTGATACGAATGAGGGCTTTTTACTGGTATATGGAAAAGATTTGAAACCACAGGAGCTCTGCTTAGGAGGAAAAACCTCCATGCCATATATACTGCTCTTTAGGTTTGCCTGCATGTTTACTTTTATAGGAGCTCCTATTCTCCTTAAAAGGAAAATCAGATGAAACAGTGGGACGTGTGGAAGCTTTAAGTACATACCAGACAGAGACATTCAACAGAAACAAGACTCAGTAAAATGCACAGTCAACAATGAAATTACAACCTAATGCAAGATGTGCTCTGCAAAGAATACACACACAGTTTAATAGACATAATAATATGTTTATGGAAGGTATATATCAATACCTAATATTGTGGCCATATATTAAATCCACAAGTTTGGATGTCTTGCTCTGCAGTCTAGTATAAGAGTATCACTGTGAATCACAATTAGGAGTCCCCAGGCAAAAAGAGAGGGAGGAAGAGAGAAAAAGAGACCTGGAGAAAGGGAGGAAGAGAGAGCAAAGGAGAGCGTGAGAGAACAGGAAGGAGAGAAAAGTACAAACTACATTTATTCCAGACTAAGAGAAAGAGAGAGAGATAGAGAGTGAGAGAGAAAGGGGGGGTGAGCGAATGGAGGGGGTGCTGAGAGATATATTAGCCGGTATGACAGAGAGAGAGAAGCACGCTGTCGCTGAGAGGAGGCTTCTCGCAGTAACCCGCCCAGTAAAGCTCCACACACTGAAGCAATTAGACCTGCCTGCCTCAGAGTCTAGGCCACTGGGTAATGACGGGACTACATCACCACAAACACAGCAGGGACATCTTTAAACCAATGAAAGTCCAGGAAAAGTGCGACGGGAGAAATCCCAGCCATAATGGGATGACATGAGTCCTTGCAGCTAATGTTTAAATGTGTTGTGGGAGGGGCTGCGCTGTGCTGACTGTACCATAATTTCACCTGACAGACTCTTTAACATCACACCCAAACCATGCAGCTACATGCAGCTGCGGGAAGACTCCCAGATAACAGGGGAAAACCTTGAGAGAAAACACAGTGAAAATGACAAGGACTTTCCATTCTCAACACAGCTCTTCACACATCAGTTGAGTGTTTGCCGACTTTAAATCTCATAAATGTGAAAGGAAAGCGGGAAAGTTATGGAGACTGGAAAATTTAGGGACAGAGCGCAGGAAAAGAGAGGGAGAAGGACAGAGAACTAAGCTCCTTCCAAACCTCATCATACAATGAACACCGGGACAGACTAGAGAGAAAAACAACATAGGAAAAGTCTGCTACGTTTTGGGGCAAGAGCCCTTCTGGCAGCCCCAATCTAACATAGAGCAGATCGAGCACATGCACGCACACGCACACAAACACCCGCACACACACACACCCACCCACACTATACCTAGGCCATGACAAAAAGGAAAAAAAATCCTATGAAAGACACAGCCCTTAGGTAACCTTACTCAAAATTATACCTCTGTCTCCAAGAAAATATTTGCGCACAAGCCTCAAAGCAGACTGAACATTGGCTGTGGTTACAAAAATCAGGTGAGCGCGTCTTTCGTTCTGATGTGTAGGAGTAATGCCAGAATGGGCTGAACTACTGAGACTACAACACAAATAGCTGCCAGTTGTTACCAGCACGCCTCTCGCTATCGGCTGGTAGTTTAAATTTTATGACCGGCCCACAGACTAGCTAGTTGGATGGAGGACTGGTGCGTACGAAGTCACCACAGTGGACCCCCAAGACCACAACTAGACTACAACATAGAGAATGGACCAGGAATCAAACTGGTCCTGAGTCCCCCATTGTTAAATGACGAGGTTTCAACCAGACGCTGCTCCACATCTGCTACTTCCATCTGAAGCTTGGCCAGTCTGAGAGACCAGGGTGTAGTGCTCTAAGACTAATAATTTCTGCAGACCGTTTCTGAGTAAGTGAGAGGCCTGTTATGATCCAGGCATGATAATATGCCACCCAATGAATCCATGACATATAACCTTGGCTTAGAAAGCACAGGGTAAATTCTCTCCCCAGGAAGCGAATGTCAGAGTTAGTTAGAATAGATGTTATACGATTTCAATACCAGCCATCTATCGCACACAAACGTTAGTCATACGATGTCATATTAATGGTACACTGTCTCATATACCATAGTAATCTACCAATTAGCATTCTGGACACTAAACCCATGATTTAAGTGCATACAGCAATATACACTCACCGGCCACATTAGGTACAGTACACCTAGCTAGTACCAGGTTGGTACCTTTTTGTACCTGAATGGTTCTTTCCACAGATTCTCGATTGGATTCAGTTCTGGACTTTGACTTGGCCATTCTAACACCTGGATATGTTTATTTGTGAACCATTCCATTGTAGATTTTGCTTTATGTTTTGGATCATTGTCTTGTTGGAAGACGAATCTCCATCCCAGTCTCAGGTCTTTTGCAGACTCCACCAGGTGTTCTTCCAGAATGGTCCTGTATTTGGCTCCATCCATCTTCCCATCAATTTTAGCCATCTTCCCAGTCCCTGCTGAAGAAAAGTAGGCCCAAACCATGATGCTGCTACCACCTTGTTTGACAGTGGGGATGGTGTGTTCAGGGTGATGAGCTGTGTTGCTTTTACGCCAAACATATAGTTTTGCATTGTTGCCAAAAAGTTTGATTTTGGTTTCATCTGACCAGAGCACCTTCTTCCACATGTTTGGTGTGTCTCCCAGGTGGCTTGTGGCAAACTTTAAACAACACTTTTTATGGATATCTTTCAGAAATTGCTTTCTGCGTGCCACTCTTCCATAAAGGCCAGATTTGTGCAGTATACGACTGATTGTTGTCCTATGGACAGACTCGCCCACCTCAGCTGTAGATCTCTGCAGTTCATCCAGAGTGATCATGGGCCTCTTGGCTGCATCTCTGATCAGTCTTCTCCTTGTATGAGCTGAAAGTTTAGAGGGACGGCCGGGTCTTGGTAGATTTGCAGTG
>JACXGM010009472.1:0-27523 GCA_016801145.1 Umbra pygmaea
GACTGACTGACTGACTGACTGACTGACTGACTGACTGACTGACTGACTGACTGACTGACTGACTGACTGACTGACTGACTGACTGACAACCAATATAATACTAACATTTGTTTCCATAATTGTATGTATTCATATGTATTATGTTATTTATGTATATTTATAGTATTTATATTTATTGTTATTTATTCATTATACCATCATTATATTACTATTTATTATGCTATTTAATCATTATGCCATTATTGTATTACTATGTATCATGCTATTTATTCATTATGCCAGTATTGTATTTATATATTAAAATTATTTGTGGAGTTCTCAGGGGATTTTACTTTACTTCTGCCCAAACTCGAAAAAGGCCTTGGCCATCAACAGGGTTAAATGGAATCAACTCTTTCATTTTCCATCTAGAAAGTTCCCCATGTTCAGTTAGGATGTGTTGTTAGGTAGGTTTGGTTACAATTTGTAGTTAGCCAAATCAGGGACAGATTATGGCGATGATGTACCCTGGGCACGGATGTCTCAAAGGCCCCCTTCACCAAATCTTTTGACAACAGTGTTGCAACTGTATGCCCCAAGTGGCACTAATACATGGGGAGAGAATACACACAATATTCTGTACTCACACCACAAATTGGTTAATTTATATCTCACCAGTATCAATCAACATACTGTACAACATACCGTATTTTAGCGCATAAAGCGCGTACCCGATTTTAACGCGCACCCATGTACATCATCTTGTTTTGTGTAAAAGAAATATTAGTCAAAGTCAAAGTCAAAGTTGTTTATTTGTCATGAGCATCGGATAACATCACATCATCCTATGCAGAGAAATTCTTTTGACAAAGCTCAACACATCTACACAGAGGGCTTAAAAAGGTTATATAAAGAAGGTTAATATAAAGAAATTTTAAAACGATAATAATAATAATAACAAAATACAAAATACACTATGTACTGAGCAGTGGTCCGGAGAGTGTACGAGAGCAGAAGTAATAAATATTATAAAATATGGCATGGAAAATTACTTTTAAAGGTGCATTGAATTCTGCTACATCAGATGTAGAGTGGATAAAGTGACCAGAGAATGTCAGGGCTCAAGAAATGATTTGTGATTTGTGATCAATGTTCCATGTTGAGCAGCCGAATGGCCTGCGGAAAGAAACTGTTTTTTAATCTGGTGGTCCTTGCCTTGATGCTCCGGTAACGTCTACCAAATGGCAGCAGTGAGAAAAGGTCACGGCCTGGATGGCTGTGGTCTCTTAGGATATTCTGTGTTTTCCTCAGGCATCGCTTGTGGTAGATGCCTTGCACGGAGGGGAGACAGCAGCCTATGATGCGCTCCGCTCACTTCACCACCCTCTGAAGGGCCTTGCGATCAGCAGCGGAGCAGCTGCCATACCATGCTGTAATGCAACCTGAAAGGATGCTTTCAATGGTGCACCTGTAGAAGTTTGTTAAAATCCTGGCAGACATGCCAAACTTCTTGAGTCTCCTCAGGAAGTATAGGCGCTTTTGGGCAGTTTTTGTTGCCGAGGTTGTCTGACGGGACAATGTGAGGTCGTCACTGATGAACACACCGAGGAACTTGAACTCTGGAACTCTCTCGACTTCAGCTCCATCGATGTGTATGGGGGCAAGACCCTCCCTCTGCCGTTTCCTAAAGTCCACTATCATCTCCTTAGTCTTGCTGATGTTGAGAGAGAGGTTGTTGCAGGAGGGCGGCGCAGATGTGGGTTCTGACCAGCCGCTCGAAGCACTTCATGATGATGGAGGTCAGTGCTACTGGGCGGTTGTCATTTAGGCAGGTGATGGTAGGTTTCTTTGGAACCGGGAAAATGGTGGCCTGCTTGAAGCAGGAGGGAACTACAGACTGGGTTAGGGAGAGGTTGAATATGGTGGTGAATACGTCAGCTAGCTGGTCAGCGCATCCTCTTAGGACACGGCCTGGAATGCCATCTGGCCCTGGAGACTTCCGCGGGTTTACTCTTTTAAAAGCTCTCCTTACATCAGCCGTGTCCAGAGTGCATTTATTAGCATTGCAAGTGCATAATTCTTATATAATTTTATACACACCGTAGGAAATCCCAATTGATAAATACCACTTGTTCCTAGCGTCAGTGTTGGTGCACAGTCTCTACGATTTGCCTACCAACATACCCCTAAGTACCTGCGGGAAACATGAACTACAATGAGGTGCAATGTCAGAAGGTGCCGTGTAGTGTAAAATGATGAGTGCACGATTGTTACTCGCTTCACAGGTAAAAACTTAAATTCCACTAATGATAAAAGTGTATTGCATTGAGAAATATGCTGTATTTCAAACGAAAATGTTCAACAGTTATAGCCATCTATTAGTAATAGTGTAATAATTTAGCCTAAATAAATGCCAAGATATTTTTCCTGCTGAAAAACATTGTATTCCAACCTCATGCAATCATATTTCCGCTTATTATCACCTGTAACATGATTGGAATGCTGTTTGATTCATATAGCTAGCCTACTGTACTATTCTTCTGGGTGCCATCTACAGTAGTGTTAGTGGTTTGACCAGAACCACACGTGTTCGTTGATTGGTAAAGAGATAAACTCGCTGACAAACGGTTAAGTTCTCAGTATAAGTTTAATGTGTGATAAATGCAATCCTCATGTACATGGGACTCTCTGACACACCACACAGGATGGTCAGGGAAGTCTGGCCTGATTCCACATTGTTCTTCATTATATGGTAGAGGCAGGGCGTGGTTTAGATTCACCCTACCTTTGGAGGCGCCCTAGAGCAGACTTGCTCTCTCAGCGCTTTCTTGTTCCTGTTTCTTGGGTGGGGGCTAGGCAGAATGGCAATTGTACCAGCCTGTGCCTGGCTCCAGCTTGACCCCCCTGCTCTGCACATTCCGTAACTTTCCACTGTCTCTCCACCACCCATAAAACACCAGTACTTCTCTAGTTATAGTTACGGCCTTACACAGTTCTAAGTGATAGTCTGTGTTTGCACTTTATCATATGTTTAATCATAATCCATATAGTGAACAAATATCATAGTGTGATTATATAAACACTAACAGTAGCTACTGTATAATATGGCAGGAGGAACGCCCCGGACAATTCATGGGTGTACTGTAGAATACGGCAGGAGGAACGCCCCGGAACAAGCCTAAATCATGGAAAAGGGTCCAGCTGCGGGCTGTAGCCATCTATGCCTGTAGCCGCTTACGCCACGCACCTGCTCACGCACCTGCTCACGCCACTCCCCCCGCTCTCGCCAAGACCCTTGACTAACCTCAGTAGCTAGGCTAGCTAGTATGTTGCTACTGTAGTAGCACCACATAATGATTACACCTCCATGGATGTCTAAATACATCCATTGTTTGTTTAACGTTAGTGAATACATTACACAATAAACGGCGTGGAGTATTGTGTAATACTTTACACAATAAACGGCATGGTAGCAACACTGCGCGTTCATGAGCACAAGTATAGTTCGTTCTCTTAATACATCCAATGGTATAAGTGGCGAACTCATGAACTCATAATGAACCTCATAAACTATGGATGTAAATGGACATGCCCACTAGCCGTTTCAATGTCAAAAAATATTCACTAATGTTAAACATTGTGTTTTCGTTGTTCCTTATCGTTTACATGCTTATCTAAATAAACCATGGATGTAAATGGACATGCCCACTAGCCACAGTTTATTTGTGTTGTCATAGCAACCGTTAACAAAACTGCGAGTTCATGAGCTTCTTGCAAGTATAGTTCATTCTCAATACATCCAATGGTATAGTGGCGAACTCATGAACTCTCCGTTTCATTGTCTAAAAATATTCACTAATGTCAAACATTGTGTTTTCGTTGCTCCTTATCATTTACATGCTTATCTAAATAAACTATAGACGTAAATGGACATGCACTCTAGCAAAAGTTAGTTTGTGTTGTCGTAGCAACTGGTAACAAAACTGAGCGTTCATGAGCTTCTTGCAAGTATAGACCTCAACAGTTACACCCACAGCCGACTCCGGAAGTAAGAATACAATACATTTTCTCCATTGAAAATTCTAAAATAAGCCATAAAATTGTAACCGTTGATGGTAGACTTAAAACCAGCTATGACATGACTAAGCGATTGTATATGCTCATATAGACGCCAAAAGTACATGGGGCACCAACCTTGTTTTGAGATAAATGAATTTTATTTGCGATGTCTTGGATAAGTACTTCATTACCCACAATCCTAAACCAGCAGTGATGCCTCTGATTAGTGGAAATCCATGATGTCATGGAGACAAACTAGCAATTACCATGGAAATGTTTACTGAGCCCGCGAAAAAGCTTTGTGTTTCCAAATCTGGCAGGCTGCCCGAGTCGTACGCCTGTGTCGTAGCAAAAAGTATGGATAGTTAAGAGAACTGTAAGTACGTTTACTGAGCTGTAGATTACATCATATTTCAAGGATGACATTGTGTAAGTGAAATTAGCTAAAGTTAGGTAATTTAAAGTAATGCAAAGGCGGAAAGATAACACTCGCAATGTTTTATGTGATGAGCAGTTCCTTTACTCTGAGTAAAAAATATGTACACAGTCTTGTACCTTTGACTTTTTTGTGATTTGCGGTTCATTTTTTCACTCGAAATTATATTTTATATGCTTATGAGTCACGTCGTAGCTGGTTAGCCTAAGGCATGGTCTAAAACTCCTTATACACAGATTTTTCCAGAAGTCAACGGGAGAAATGAATGAGAAATTTACTTCCGGAACCCTAGCTCTCTTGGACAAGGGGCGGGACTGTTGAGCCCTATAGTTCGTTCGTTTAATACATCCAATGGTATACTACGTGGTGAACTCATGTACTCGCTGTTTCATTGTCTCAACATATTCACTAACTTCAGACATTATGTTTTCGTTGTTTCTTATCGTTTACATGCTTATCTAAATAAACGATGGATGAATTTAGACAACCAATGAGATGTAATCATTATGTCGTGCTACTACAGTATCTACAGTACATACTAGCTAGCGCTAGCTACTAAGGTTAGCCAAGGGGCTTGGCGTGAGCGGGGGGCGTGGCGTGAGTGGGGACGTGGCGTGAGTGGCTACAGGCCGCAGCTGGACCATATTGAAATCATGGCCAACATTCATCTTTCTTGACAGCAGCAACTGGCATATAAAGAAATTTTTGTCTCTAAATTTTATAACGATTGAATTTCTAGCGGAAAATGGATACTGCAGTTGTGCTCTCTGTCTTCAGTTAAAGCATGCAACCGATAGTTTGTTAGTTCGTACGTATCAAATGATCATTGTTCTGTGCATATCCCTACCACACACACTGCTGAGCTGTGTGGTAGGCTACATTGATTGATACGCTTGAATATCGAAATACATGTTGAACCACAAATTATTTCGTATTCCACTTAAGGAATAGCTGGTCTGTAACAACAGCTACAGAACAAAATAATGACTGTAGTTATCGTGTGTAAAAAACATTCTATATAGCGCGAATATAGCCGCGGGAGGGCGCACCGTTTGTAAAAACGTGCATATCGCGCGCGGTATATTCGCTAAAATATGGTACTGTACAACATAGCTACTGTACAAAATACTGTACATCATATTTTATCAAAAAGATCCAAATCATGTCACAGGAGAAAATTACATGAATAATATACATTTTTACATTTCGCAGACATTTTATGAAAAGAATAAACACAGTACATTTGACAGGGCCCCCTGCTGGCCCAGTGCCCTGGGCAAGTGCCCAGTTGGCCCATGCGTTATCTGTGCCTGAGCAAAATAATCAGAAGTTATTCATTTGGTCAGGTTGAAAACCTTTACAAAAAAGGAGAAGAAAAAAAAAACCAAAATACAGCAATTACTTAAAACTGCCTACCATCAAATATACAAACAAATATAAAGTTCTCCTTAACCTTACATTAATTTAATTAACAAAAAGCTCAGTTATTACCATGGTATTACTCCCATGCTACCACTATCTTGCTGTTACATGAACTAACATGAGCGCAAAGTAGTTAGAAATGAACAAAATTAACTTTAGCACATTTAACATTTGCATTTAACAAAAATATCAACATCAAACCATTATCTCACCAGTAGCATCCCTGGAAATGTCCAGCAAGTAAAACCTTCCCTACTTATCTCTTTAAGTGTTTTGTATTTTCTATTTGAAAAATACTGTAAAATACTTTGTGAGAAGTCTACATGATGACATGAAAATGCTGCCTCTGGTTGGTGCCTATTGCAAAATAAATCTGCTTTTGCACAAGACTGTGTGAGCACTACACAAATGCATCTAAAAAAAAATTATATCATGGAAAAGTTAAATTATGTTCATAATTTCATTCTAAAAACGACACCTCGATATATTCTAGATATATATTCAAGTATCTCATAATATTAGAATAAAGAGTTTATAATAGAGAAATGTGGAACTGAGGAGAGCACTAATCAGGTATCTTACTCCAAACACCTGCAAAGTTTTCCTGAGCCTTTAATCTTTCAGTGTGGTTCAGTACACACAACCACAATCATGGGGAAGACATGACTAGAGAGATGTCCAGCAGACACTAATTGACGCCTTTAACTAGGAGGGTAAGCCACATTGCTGAAAGGGCTGGCTGTTTGCAGAGTGCTGTGTCAAAGAATATTAATGGAAAGTTAACTGGAAGGGAAACGTTTGGTAGGAAAATGGGCATAGGCAACAGGGATGTCCACAGCCTTGAGCGGATTCTCAGGCAAAGCCGATTCAAGAACTTGGGGGAGCTTCACAAGGAGTGGACTAAGGCTATAGTCAGTGTATCAAGAGCCACCACGCAGACGTGTCCAGGAAATGGGCTACAAATGTTGCATTCCTAGTGTCAAGCCACTCCTAAACCAGAAACAATGTCAGAAGCATCTTACCTGGGCTAAGGAGAAAAAGAACTGGACCATTGCGCAGCGGTCCAAAGTCCTCTTTTTAGATGAAAGTACATTTTGCATTTTATTTGTAAATCAAGGCCCCAGAGTCTGGAGGAAGAGTAGAGAGGCACAGAATCCAAGTTGCTTGAAGTATTGTGAATTTTCCAGTCAGTGATGCTTTGGTGCAATGTCATCTGCTAGTGTTGGTCCACTGTGTTTTATCAAGTCCAGAGTCAATGCAGCCATTAACCAGTAGATTTTAGGGAACTTCATGCTTCCATCAGCTGACAAGCTTTATGGAGATGCTGATTTCCTATTCCAGCAGGACTTGGCACCTGCCCACAGTGACAACATGACTGGCATCTGGTTTGCTGACCATGGTATTACTGTGTTTGATTGGGCAGCCAACTCGCCTGGCCTGAACCCACAGGTATTGTCAAGAGGGTAATGAGAGACACCAGACCTAACAATACAGATGAGCTGAAGGCCACTATATCAAAGCCTCCAGGGCTTCCATAACACCTCAGCAGTGCCACAGGTTGATTTCTTTCATGCCACGCAGAATTGATGCAGTAATTCGTGCAATCGGAGCCCAGAACAAGTATTGAGTGCATGAATATGTTTCAGAACGTCCACATTTCTATATTATGAATTCTTTATTCTAATATTTTGAGATACTGGATTGATTTCCATGAGCTGTAAGCCAAAATCATCAAGATTGAAACAAAAAAGGCTTGAAATATGTCACGCCTCAAAGTCATTCTCCCTCTTTTGCTAATCAGAATGAGATTGGAGGAAGAGAATATCAGATGGGTGTCAGATATCTCAGTGGTTAGGGAGTCAGAGTTGTAGTCAGAAGGTTGCCGGTTCAATTCTCAACTGGGCAAGACACCTTAACTCTAAATTGTTCCAGGGGGATGTCCTTGTACTTAGTGTATGTTACTTTGGATAAAAGCGTCTGCTAAGTGACTAAAATATGTGAAATGTAGATAGGAGCATCAACTGAGTCAGTGTGCTGGTGAACGGATAGATTAAATAAGCCAATAAATGGAAGGTTTGCAAAGTGATTTCATGGTCCCTTTTGATACATGAAGTGGCTGCTGTATTTTGTAGTTTATTTTGAAACACTTAAAGATAAGTTATTTGGCATTTTATTTTAAAATACATTTGGATGTATCTTTGCCAATCCCTGGTTGTGAGTCTGTGGCGTCTAAAACTTGAGGTCTGTTTATACTTACACTTGAGAAATGCATGTACTTCAGAATTGCTTCTGAGCTACCCTGTCTTTCACTAGCGATTACCGTGAGGCAGACCAGAGTCTCAAGCCCTCCCCCTTCAGGAGCTTGAGCCATCAAGAAGGCATTGCCATCAGTCCTTACGGAATTCCTCCTTTTCAGTCAATGACAGATGCTATTCTCCATGCATCACTTTACATCCAAGTCTGTGCATTCTGTTGTATTGAGATGCATGCACGTCAAGTAAGATCATTTAGATCAATTAATAGCAGCTTACTCAGTGTCAATGAAGCCTGGATTTCTTTGTATTATCCAGATTTTTATCAGAAACCATGAGGTACCCCACAACATGCATCAAATCACTTTGACAGAATACTGAATTACAGACCAGAAGAAGGCTATTTAAGAATTGTGACTGTCACCACAGTGAAGATGACATGTCACTTAGTAACGCTATTTAGGTTTTTAGAAGTAAGCATACTGTGGACAGAGAGAGTGAGGCAGCTCTCCAATGTGCTTGTTTTCCTTGCTTTAACACAACCTGACACTTTGTGTCTGGAACAAACACTATCAAACAAGATGTGTGAGGATTCGCTGTTCTCCCCTATGCATACTAAAGTCCTATAGGTTCCAATCTAAAGCCCAGGAGACTGTCACTTTTTATTTTAAATGGCCAAGCACTTGGTATGCATGCCTCCTCTTTCAATGAGAACATTCTTTCCTAGTGCACAATTGCTTTTTGCATAGAACACAGTGGGTGTGATCATATTGGCTTTGCAGCTGAAAGCACTCAGCATGTGTCAAACAGAGTGGAAAAGACTGTAGCTTAACAAACTCTAAGAGAGGGAACTCTTTAATAGGTTTATTTGATTTTATGAACATCAGAGAGGTTTCATATTTAATGTCACAAATGCTTCAATAGCCAACCTCTGCAGTACATAATTCTTTATATAACCTAAATAATTTTGATTTTCAGTAACATTTTAGAGTCATTAGGATTCAGACATGATGTGGACTAGACAGAAAACTTGTCTGTGAGCAGAAGTTCTAAAAATAGTCAATAATACACATGAGCGGAGAAAGGCTTATTAAACAGGAATGAAAGTGACTGTCTTGTTTGAGAAGTGTTTTTGGAAACTTATAGGAAATCTCAGGGACTGGCAGGATGCCTAGATTCTAAAGGTGTATAAACCATTCCCATTGGGGCAATGGGTTAGTGGGGTAACAATGCCATCATAAATGTTGTTGTTTGAAAACAAATGTGTTAGGGAACATCTGTATTGTTATGTTATTAGAATCCATAATTTACTTTGTTTGGTATTAAGCAGCTTTCTGTAGTCTCACTCCTTATGTACAGTGGGCTCCAAAATTACTGCCACCCCTGACTGGCAATGCACAAAAAAGACTGTAAAAAATATAAACAATACAATTATAGAGGAAAACTCAAAATACCAATATGTGAGAAATATTGTTTTTTATTAATATGTCAATGGAACCAAAATCATTTATTGATTAAATTAGAAATCAATGTCCCCCAAAGGTTTCACAATCAATAGCACCCTTGAAGGTTATTGTAAATAATAGCTACCAAAAGTAAACCAGGTATGAAATTCAACTTATTTAAGTTAATCTAAGTCCAAAGGAAAAATAGTTAGCCATTACATCACTTCCTGTTCCATTATGGTATCCAAATGAGGTGATACGCATGCAATACTTTTTTGTCATCCAACACCATGAAGATAACAAAAGAACTGGCAGTTCAAAGGAGACAGATGGTCATAGACCTTCATAAATCTGGCAATGGCTACAATAAGATTGACAAACTATTGAATATACCACTATGCACTGTCAAGGCAATTATTAAAAAATTCTACAGATATGGAACAGGTTGAAAACCTCACGGGTAGAGGACGCATTTGGCCCCCCAAGATAGGGAGGAGGATGATGACAGAAGCAACAAAATCCCCAAGAATCACTGTGACAGGATTGCAGGCCTTGGTAGCATCTTGGTGTCAGCAGGTTTCAAAAAGCACCATCAGGCACCACCTCCACAAGCATGGCCTCTTTGGAAGGGTTGCCAGAAGAAAGTCCTTTCTGACCCCAAGACACAGACGCAAGCGCTTGGAGTTTGCCAAAGGTAATTTAAATTATGACTGGAGGAGGGCGCTCTGGTCAGATGAGACCAAAATTGAACGTTATGCTGCATACAGACAGTTGGTTTTGTGGCCGCATGGCGCCTGGGGAGCAAAAAACAGAGTTGCCAGTTCCTTCCCTAATGAACAGGGACATAATAACACGCAGTGTGTTGTAGCAAATTGTGTTTTCAGTGTGAAGGAGATAACATATTTTTCCAATTCAAGTATGTTAAATGTATTTAATTTGAATAAATATTTTATACTAAACTGTGTTCAATTTTTCCAACCCTCAAGAACTTTGCATTCCATCACATTGTGTACACACAGCCACACTCTTTTATTTCAGGCTCCATTCACACACTGCCTATGGACAGGTTTTGGTCATTACTCATTTAGAGACTGGTATGCTGGCATCTGCAAACAAACTTCTCAGGTGTCTCAATAAAAATTACAGAGGAACAATTAAATGACATTTCTGCTCTGCTGCCTTGATACAGTGATCCGTTGTGTTCTCATCAGTATGTTCTTATTACTAAATAATACTAATCAGCAGTGTAAAGTTACCATATGACACTATAGGCTATTTGTATTTTTTTTAACATAACCAAAATACTATGAACACACCTACACTGTTCCATGGATATTTTGGCTTATATATATTATAAGTTAATCAGTTTATAGAACTTGGCAATATACATTAGACTATAAAACCATACAATGCAGTAAAGAAATTGAAAAATATGTAAGAATCTGCTAAAGATTTGACCAAATCTTAAACAATAACCACATGAAAACAAAGTGGCTAGAAAATCAAGTGTAATAGACATAAACCTTTGTCCATGTTTGTCCTTCTTCCACGTGTCTCCCAGGTGGTGTGTGTCTCCCAGGTGGCTCCCAGGTGGCTCCCAGGTGGCTTGTGGCAAACTTTAAACTACACTTTCTATGGATATCTTTCAGAAATGACTTTCTTCTTGCCACTCTTCCATAAAGGCCAGATTTGTGCAGTATACGACTGATTGTTGTCCTATGGACAGACTCGCCCACCTCAGCTATAGATGTCTGCAGTTTATCCAGAGTAAACATGGGCCTCTTGGCTGCATCTCTGATCAGTCTTCTCCTTGTATGAGCTGAAAGTTTAGAGGGGCGGCTGGGTCTTGGTAGATTTGCAGTGGTCTGATACTCCTTCCATTTCAATATTATCGCTTGCACAGTGCTCCTTGGGATGTTTAAAGCTTGCCTGTGGGAAAAAGCTGTTGCGCAACCTGATTTAGACACAATGCCCCTCTAATGTTTCCATCTAGTGGGCTGAGGGACCAGACCAGTCTGTGGCTTGGATGGTTGGCATCAGCAATACACTTATTTTTGGCACCTGGTGCTGTAGGAGCTTTCCGGGGTGGGGGTGGGGTCACTGATCCTGTCTGTGGTGTATAGTGGATACAACGAGTAACACCAATATCTTTTCAGTCAGTAGTGGTACTTAATGATAATGTACATTTTAGTTATTTAGCAGACACTCTTATTTACTTACAGTGAATAAAGGGATATCCCCCTGTAGCAACTTAGGATAAAGTGCCTTGCTCAACAACACAATGATATTTGTCACATTGGGGAATCAAACCGGCAACCTTCAGACTACAATTCTGACTACCTAAACACTGAGCCATCTGACACCCATGTACGGGAGTTGAGTATAACAGTCCATAGAGAATATCAAGCGGGTTGAGAGTATGGAATTTGTAATTATCCACAAAAAACTCACAGTGTGTACAAAAGGCTGTAATGTCCATGATAGCCTGTACAACCATTTCAGTAGTTCAGGACATTTTATAGTCTGATGGTCTGGGGGAAGAAGCTGTTATTTGGTATGGTTGTTTTTCAAAGAATGCTTTTGAATTTGCAGTCTGGTAAATCTGAATGGCTGGAACAAGCCGTGGTTTGGGCAACTGCCATCAGTGAGCATCTTCTTTGCCTTCCTGCATCTCCTAGTGTTGTCGGAGTCTCCAGGGGGGGCAGTGAGGAACCAATGACATGTTCAGCTTAGCTTTGGACCCTCCCCAGAACCATACGGCCAGCCAGTCAGTGAGTAGTTGTCATACTGCAGTTCATTGCAGAATTGTTTGACCTTTGTAATAGAGAAAATTATAATTATAATTTCAATCCATATACATATATATCTTTTTGATTTTTCCCTACATTTGATCATCACTGACTTTGAGAAAGAAAGCCACCTGATACAGCTGATAAATACACAATTTACATACCTGCACCTCTGCTAATTTTAGTAGGAGCTCTACACTGTGTGTATCCACAACTAGGCCTCGGATTCCTTCCACAGAGAAATCCTACTCACTACAAACAAAGAAAATGAATCATCCATGTTTTAGAATGATTTGGTAGCTGCAAGTTCACTTTTGGAAATAAGTGGCTTCATTTTACTATGCCTGATTTCTAGTTACACATATCACAAAACATTTACATTTGCCAAGTACACAGACCACATTTGATATGAAATGCCACACGTATATTTCGTAAACTGTACAAATATTTTTCAAATAATGATGGACAACACAAAAGCTTCCTAAAGATTCCTTTAGACTCCAAAATAAATCGTTTCACAGACTGCTTAGCTAAGTGCTGGGAATTTAGCATTAACTCACCGGTCAGAAAAGGACACACCAGTGCTTAATACAGGAGGAGCTGGCAAACTGTGCTTCCTTGGGGTTGACATTGTGAGGTCTTTCTCATAACTGCAAACCACATTATAAATATGTTACATGCAGCTAGATAGTGAATAAAAGGTAAGTCAATAACACAGTTTATCGTTTTAAATTTACTAAAGATAAAATCTCTGGTCAGGTTAAACCACTTGTATAGTAATGCACATAATTTTTTGCATGTTCACAAATAAAGTGCTAGCAACTTATATCATTTCTCCTTGGGTAACTAGCCTAGTGTTAGGTAAGCAGCACTGGGAGCTACCTAGTTAGCTACAGTACTCAAATAAGAAATCAATCTGTATTATAATGTGAATAAATTATTTGGCATCTCCACAAATAAATTGTTCACAAACAGAGACAAGGCAAGCATCTCCAAAGTCGATTGACTAAAGATTGGCTGTAACAGGATTGGCTGAAATGTATCCAGGCCGATTTACAGTTTCCAGAGCAGGGTTCCAGGGCAGGGGAGCAGTCTGTGGTTCTGATCTTCACTCACATGGCCTCATTTAACTTAAGACAACATGTTTATACAAACAAAACATTTTATTTTACATGAAAATATCTTACCTACTGCATCTTTAAATAACAGCCTATAATATAGCCTATAACCAGACCATAACTGATTTTGGGGGGCGGGGGAGAAAAAAGTGGAGTGTTAAACTTGTTTTAAGATGGTTATACGCCAGTAGTCTTCCTGCACAGACTTCAGAAGTATGGAGGACTCACTAAATTCACCAGATATTGGTTACGGCGAATGTATCAATGAACTAATCTTTTTAGTGAACTGAATCAAAAGATTTGAGGCCCTGAAAGAAATCGAAACTTCCATCACAATTTTGTGTGGGGTTTAGGTCAGGGGACTGGGACGCCATGGCACATCCTTGATTCTGTGGTCAGTTAATCATGTTTGTATTGATTATTTTCAGTGTGCTTTTGGATCATTTGTCTATGTTCTTAAATTGCAGGAAGGAATGATTTGACATTCTCATCAGTCAGCTCTCTCACTCAGGGCGAGCAAGTTTGCGCTAGTGTGAATGCTAGATCTTTAGGTTATAGATGTCCCCAGTAATGCAGTAGATCAAACTTTGTGGATTAACAATTATTTGTGTGAAAAAGAAATGTTCTTTCATCAAGAAGCTCAAATTGCAAATGTCCTTATATAGGTTGACGATTCAACAGGACAGCAACACTAGTTGTATCTGGACACAGCAAAGGCAATGTTCCAGCATTCAGAAAAACTGTTCCAACCTGTCATTGTGATTGTCTAATTGGCTGCCCTCTCAAATCAGATGAAGCTGCAGGAGCACTCATTATTGTGCCAGCATGGCACCTCTACAAAGATAATTACTTTGTTAAAATGTAGGCAAATCACCATAGTCTGGGGTATTTTCGCTGTGGGCAATCATTGTGTGCTAGCAAAATTTGCAAATGAATGACACCTGGCAACAAAATCTACACAATATGCAGTGCAACTTAATGTAAAACTGCTATAATTAAATACTTGAAATTTGAAGGTTTTTAAGCAAGTCATCATGGTGATTGGCTTATAATTCTGAAAAGCATTGCACTTGAATGATGGATTGACAGGACATACACTGCAAAAGAAAATTAAGGGAACACTCAAACCACACATCGGGTCTTGATAAACAAAACGTGTTAAAGATCAAAAATGTTACTTTACATTGCGTAATTCGTTGAGAACAAAATGACATAACAACGGTGAATGGAAACTAAAATCCCCAACTGATTGAGGGCTGGATTCAAACTTACAATGAAAATGTAATTAAACAATTGAAGTCACAGGCTGTTTCAAGTTGCATGAATTTCATCACAGCAACTCATAATGTGACTCAGTTGTGTGTATGGCCCCACTGCACCAGCGTAAGGTCTGACGATAGGTCTGAGGATGTAATCCCAGTATCTGGGTACCATTGACTAGCACGTGGAGGTCTGTTTGACCCTCCAAGGATATGCCTCCCCAGACCATTCCTGACTCACCGCCAAACCGGTCGTGTCGAGTGATGCTAAGGCAGCGTAACGTTTACCACAGCGTCTCCAGACTCTTTCACGTCTGTCACGTGCTCACTTGCACAGCTGGGCTGTGAGCACAGGTGACAGACGTGAAAGAATCTGGAGATGCCGTGGTGATCGCTATGCTGCCTGCAACATCATCCAGCATGACCGTCCTGGAGAGATTCTGTTGAGATTGTTTTCACTCCAACCCTAATTCAGCACACCTGATTCTAATAATTAGCTGTTTGACAAGCTGAATGAGGCAAAATGATGTGTGGTTTGAGTGAACCTTTAGGAGGGTAGCTCTCCAGGGCCAAGGTTGGAGACCTTTGCTCTACGGTGACCTGACTGGTTTAAATGTTTGATTTTACTTTTATTTTTTGCACTATGCACATTTTCATGGGCTTGATTAAATACAACTTTTTTGCTAATTTAGTCTCTACTTTTGGACTTTGTCCTTATTTCATCAGTGTGCGAGTCTATTTCCTTTTCAAAGTTTATTTTTTTTAACCTACACATCTGAAACTGACTCATTTTAAATATAGGACTTTAAGTGCAGACTGACTTCCATTTCTTGTTTGACTTCTCAGATTTGAGTCATCACTGTCTGTTTTGAGATCATTTAACCAACTCACGCAAACCTTTGAATTAAGACAACAGCGCATGAGAAAATGATTTGTTTCAAATTGTGTGTCAAATTTAATGACATTTAATTCATTTAAAAAATCCCTCGCAGGCTTGATCAAAGTGAGCTGTGGGCTGTATCTGGCCTGGGGGCTGTACATTGCCCCCATGCTTTAAATCTAAACTCAAAGGTTGGATTTCTTTCATATTTGTCATGAAAGATCCAGCTGTTTTTCCATATCCTTTTTATTTTGCCAATAATTGTGGAGGGTACAGTACATACTGTATATACAGAACTCATAGCACTGGTAGGATGACAATTTAAAAAGTTCAAGGGGTGTAGTGTCATGGTTCCTCCTCCGTGTCGACATGAAATCTGTTTTTATTCCCCACCAACGCAACACACTTTTCTGACTCCCTGGACATTCTAATCCAATTTCCCTTTTTCAGGCAATGGTTTTTTATAGTACATATATTTAACTCCCTCTTTCTTTTTTTTTTGAGAATCAGTATTAATATTACTAATAGATCAGTGTTTATATCAATGCCAATCATTTCCAATCCCATTTATTTTTTTGATTTCCATTTCTGAAATTTCTTCCTTTATTTTCCCAACAACCCTAACCACTGCTAATTGCCTAATTGGAGTAACCTAATATGGTAAACAACAACATTTTTGGGGCGCAGGTGGCTCAGTGGGTAGGGAGTCAGACTTGTAGTCAGAAGGTTGCCAGTTCGATTCCCGACTGAGCCAAATGTTGTTGTGTCCTTGGGCAAGACACTTTACCCTAATTGCTCCCAGGTCATTGCTGTAAATAAGAAATTGTTCTTAGTCAACTTACCTGGTTAAATAAAGGTTAAATTTAAAATTAAAACATTTTAGCTATTATTTCTAGCTTTTACATTCTATACACTTTTCACAGAAAATATCTATTTTGCATTAGTTATATTTCATTTGTTTTTAATTCTAGCCTTTCTTTATTTCTAATATCTATCAAATTTTGCTCTTTGTCACGTACAGTGGGTATAGAAAATAATCAGTCCCCAGTAAAATAATCACATTTTGTTGCTTTGCAGCCTGAAATGAATCCAGACACAGTTTTTGTTTCATTCAGCAGTATTGACTCAGTGCAACTTCTAACATCTAAGTGAAAGATATAACACCAACATGTCAGAAAAAAATAAAAACAATCACTGAGTTGGAAAAAGGATCACCCCCTTGTTTCAGTATTTTGTTGAACCACCTTTTGCTTTAATGACCGCCTTTAGTCTATTGGGATATTTCTCTTATAACTTTACACATCTAGGCATTGCAATATTTCCCGCTCTTCTTTGCAGAACTGCTCAAGTTCAGTTAAATTTTATGGTAACCATTTGTGGACTGCTGTCTTCAAGTCATTCCACAGATTTTCAATGGGGTTTAAGTCTGGCCTCTGACTAGGCCATGCAAGGTCATTCAACTTTTTCTCCTTCAACCACTGTGTGGTCAATTTTGCTGTGTGATTTGGGTCATCGTCATGTTGGAAGGTAAATCTTCTTTCCATTGACAACTTTCTGGCAGAGAGTAGCAGGTTTTTCAAGAATTTGACAGTATTTTGCCCCATCCATTTTTCCTTCTATCCTGACAAGTGCTCCAGTCTCTGCTGCAGAGAAACAACCCCATAACATGATATTACAACCTCCATGCTTTACTGTAGGAATGGTGTTATTTAGATGATGAGCTGTATTGGATTTTTGCCAGACATTTCGCTTGGTGTTGAGGCCATACAATTCCATTTTAGTCCCATATGACCATAACACCTTTTTCCACGTGGCCTTAGAATCTTCAAGGTGCATTTTGGCAAAGCTCAGTCGTGACTGCATGTGGCCTTCTTTTGGGGAGTGGCTTTTTTCTTGCAACCCTCCCATACATGCCACATTGGTGGTGAATTTGTGATATGGTTGTCACATGCACACAATGACCACTCTTTGTCATAAATTCCTGCAACTGCTTCAGAGTTGCTGTAGGCCTCTTGGTAGCCTCTCTGATCAGTTTCCTCCTGGCTCTTTCATCCAGTTTGGAGCATTGTCCTGACCCAGGAAGGGTCTGTGTTGTACCAAATACCTTCCACTTTTTAATAATGGACTTCAGTGTTTCTAGGCATTGACAAAGCCTATGAAATGTTTTTGTACCCATCTCCTGACTTGTGCCTGTCCACAACTTTATCACGTAGATCTTTTGAAAATGCCTTGCTACCCATAGTTGATTGTTGTCTTCAGTTGCACTACCAAAGACTGAAATGCTTCAGGAAAAGCTTGTTTCATGCTGAGTTAATCAAAATGACCACAGCTGATCCCAGTAGAAAGTCAATTGGCTTTGTGTGCTACTGTGAAGGTGATTAACTACACCGGGTTGGGTTTACAAGTCATTTTTAGGAGAAGGGTGATTCTGTTTTTTAATTTGTATTCTCTTTTTTCTGACAAGTTGGTATTATCTTTTACTTGGATTTACTTATGAGTTGTACATACAGCTGAATGAAACAAAAACTGTGTCTGTCCGTTTTCATTTCAGGCTGCAGAGCAACAAAATTTGATTATTTTACAGGGGGGTGACTCTTTTCTATACCCACTGTATTTCTAACAGTGTTTTTGTCATGAGAAGACAAAGTTTTTATAGCAATGTATGCTTCAGTAGGAAAGGTCTTAACCTAAGTGATTTTTATGCATGGTGTGTGGTATGTTTTCACTTACGCTTTTTGTGTAGTGTCCATTTGACATCGCCAGAGTTTGTCTGGAAGAAACCAAAGCAACTCCCATTGTCCCACCCCCTGACAAGAAAATTATTAATTATGAAAGCATTCCAATTGGCTGAATTCCCACTTAAGCATGTATTTAAAGCCCTGCAGAAACTCAACGAGAGGAGAACAATCCTGGACACAAACGCAAACAGAGAGAACAGAAACCCGGAAGTACTAAAAGACAGGAAAAACAGGAAGGAGCACCCACTGGATTGTTCTACTGGAGGTCAGTGGGAACCCACTAGTTTCAACTACTCGATATGTTGGCTTAGAATAGTTTATTTTACTAATTTTAATGGTCATGACCTTTTCAAATTGATTATGGAGTAGCCATTTCTTATGCCATAGACTATAGCAGGAAAAGGACAAACGCTGCAATGAGTAAAGGACAAGACCAGGGTTGGATTCTTCTCCCCACCCCCAATTGAAAGAGATTGCTTTCCCCTTGCTGGAGGACCTTCCACTCCAGGAGCTCAAGCGTGGCCTGTGCCTTAACATAATCGTAATCCATCTATTGGGTGTTTTCAAAAAGTATTGATTTTACTATTTACTGCCTCTGTTATTGGTCACTGTGATGGTATTTTATTCTTATTCTAACCTAAAGTTCAAGGAACTCTTCACCTCTCAAACACATCATAATTGTTTTCCAGGTCATGTTTCCAATATTATAGTCACTAAAACACCTTTTCAGTGCATTTTGATGTTCCCAAGTCAGCCCCGGTAAGTTTGCATTTTCTATGCCAGTGACGTCACTAGCAAAATGTTTGAAACTACAGGGCAGGAGCTCAGTTGACTTCCTATCTTGTTAACTTCACAACCCTGAATCAAGTTGATTGGATACACATTCCATTATTCCTTAAATAACTACATAGCTATATATGAAGTGTTAGAGAAGGATATATTTCAACAATAGCTAGTGCAAGTGAGGAAATTCCTGAAGAGCTGAACAATTTCAACTTTGATCAAAAATTATTGTTTGGTAATATCCAACCATACATATTTGGATTACAGTGAGGTTAAAAAAATGGGAAGGGCTCCTGCCCAACTTTAGCGGTTGAATTTTCTAGCCGCTGTTTTGCTTACTGTCCACCGGGGTCAAGCTCTCAATTGCTACAGAGACAGAATTGTTTTGTTGTAAAGAATAGGAGAAGGAAATGTTTTTGCTTTCAACCATCTCAAGCCAAGAAGATGCTTACATCTGACATAGACCAAGGTGTTTTGGAAAATATCTATTCATTATGCGGAAAAACAACTGGACAAACCAGTCAGGCCCAGGCTGTGTAACACTAATAACAGGTGATCACTAGATTTTTTATTTTAAATACTTGTAAATATGGTAGGTAAATGAATTATAAAGATTGGTAGAATATTTCTAAGCCTATATGAATGTAAACTAGATAAGTGATTGATCAACTTGGTTAGTAATATTTTAAATTGTCTGTAGACAAGACAAGAAGTTAGGTCCTATGGATTGGCAACAACCGATTAGCTTAGCTGGTTGTACATTCTAATTTGTGGAAAAACTTGTACAAATTATCATTTAAAAATAATTTTGAAATGTATCGGTGACTGATTATGGTTAAATCTGTACCTACTGGAGACAGATAGGACATAACATAGCTCTCCTCTCAGATTATATTGTGACTCTTAGTTACAGTGTTGTTAACTATTAGGCCAAGTGCTAAGCTAGCTAGCTAGCAAGCATGTCTCGTTTGTGCAATTGTGTGTTAATTTCAATTTAATTTCCTAATGTAGCGGTGACAAATTGTGGTTAAATCTGTACCTACTGAAACAAGATGGGGCATATGTCTTGGATTACATTGTGACCTGTTTTAAAGGTCACAGTTTTACGCTGTATCATTAATAGCTAGTAGCATACTAGCTAGGTTCTCTAGTCACTGCCCCTGACGAAAAGCACTGTCTTAGAGCTGGAGTTGGTCCCCAGGCGCTGTAAACGGCTGCCCACTTCTCCCTTGAGGGATGGGTTAAATGCAGAGAATGAATTTCGCTACATGTATGTGTATGTGACAAATAAAGTACCTTTACGCTAATTTCAACTTTACCGAAGAAACTCACCGGGCGCTGGCTCAAAGTTTGCTTCAAATTCTTCCCCTTGTGGTATTTCAACAACTCTGGAATTCTCCTTTAAAAAGAGTACTGGTGCTCAAACTCTTCACTAGGTGGTGGTTTTGAGGCTTTATGACACTTGGGGTTGTCGGGGCTTTATGCCACTATTTCACAATAGTTCTGAAACGATTAGACACACCGTCCAATTACATTCAATGTCTCCTATCTATCTGTTAATCCCAACAATATTGGGTTTCTATTTGCCATATATTGTGAGTTAAAGATAATAATATATTTGGCAAAAATATTATAATGTTATTGATCGATTGACTATGGCTTTTTAAGTAACAAAAATTGGTAGAGCTGGGAAGATTGTATCTCTCATATACTAAGTTTTGAATCAGTTGTCATTAGCAGTGTTGGATAAAGTTACTTTTACAATTACCTTTCAGTTACTTGTTGAGTTCACAAGTTTTGGGAAGTCCCTAATTAAGATAGCCTGGTTGACACCAGACCCTTCTCAGTTGTAACTGAAGGTAAGGTTCATTCACAGCCCATTTCTAAAGGGGCGTCACCAAAGGACGCCGCTCAAATGACTCTCGTCGCAATTGGATATATCAGACTTTTGCCGAATCGAGTCGGTAAGACTGCGACGACATCTTTTTTTATATATGAAGGCTTCAAGTGTTGTTCTTTGCTCGGTTTTTAACAAAAAGGAAACGTTCAAATCGCTTAAAACAGACACGATAGCTGATTTGAACAAGTGATATTCCGGATGTTCCATTGCGGCAGCCATCGTTGCAATTGTCTGCTTCAACCAATGACAGTATATAGCTGCACTATCGTCAACGTGTAAAGTCCACCTCAACGATTGTGATTGGTGCCTCGATTTGGAAAGATTGGAAATGGGCTTGAATGGGCTCCTGGCCAGACTGACTTGCAGAGAAAATCTAAATTTGCCGGAAGTCCGTCAGGGTTCTCCCAGGCTATAGCTAAGACAAAATGATCAGGTAAATGGAGTTTACTGCATATCTTTATTTATCACATTTACCACTTTTCTCTAACCAATTATTGTCTTTAATGCAGGGTCGAAAGACAAGTTCTTTACTTTTTCCTCTTCCACTTGCCTCTTCCATTTATGTGGTAATGCTGCAATTAGTTGGTTGTAATTTTGGATAGAGCAAGCATTTCAATGTATTTGTCTCATTTATAATATAATTTACGAAGATAATTCCTTTTTTTTAAATGTTATCAAAGAATACTCTATTTTCAGGTGGTGTCACGTACAGCCCGGTGTGGGCTGGCATGACATGAATTGATATATGGACTCATTAGGCAATATAGTTTATTTACTATGTGTTTTGTATATTTCAGTTTATTTAGTATTCATGTCCAGTGCTAGGCACAGTTGTTCTTATTTAATGATCTGTCCCTTTAATGGACAATTCCGGCGCAAAATAAACCTATGGGTTAATAACACATGGGTACTGAGTCGACCATTCTATGGGATATATTTTCATGCTAATCGAATGTGCCCAGTTTTAGTGCAAACTGATAATGACCTTATAACGCTAGTTGTGAGGGCATGAATGAAGCAAAAAGAAATCAGTAATCTATACAACTAACAAGGCTCAAAATAGCACCACACTTCCACAGGCGTATAATGAGGGTCCCTACATGCAAACCGAAGCATTGAGAACATTGTATGTGCACAGACAGTTTATTAAAAAGATAGTTTAAAAGACAGTACCATTCGTGTAAACAGGCAGCCTCCATCTTGGGAAAACAGACTCGACCAGTCAAACCACAAACGCTGTGGTTATATATTTACCATTTATTATTTTTATTTATGTTTATTTTTTATTTTTGTTGAACATTTGAATCATTAAATTGTGTGCCTAATTGTTTGTCATTTAATGTAAATGATTAATGTCATTCATGTTTGTAAATCTTGTCAAATGTAATAAAAATTATAATAATAAAAAGGACATTCTAACGGATGTAAATAGATGAATAAATAATCATGTTAGAGAATATATTTTTATACCATAGGATTTATGTTAGAATATGTGGGTTTAACACTCATGATGTGCTGTACATCATAGTCAGGTACAAACTAAATAAATTTCACAATGGCCAATTGTAGTTTTTATATAACAGCCTATTTATCATATACCAAACCATAACTGAATTTGGGGGGAGTGGGGACTAAGTGGAGTGTCAAACTTGTTTTAACATTGTTATACACCAGCAGACATCCTGCACGGACTACTGGTGCAGAGAGGAACAAATCCACTGCTAGAACAAATCGCGAATTTGAGACTCACCGAAAATTGTTGACGAATCAGTGAACAAATCTTTTTAGTGAACTGAATCAAAAGATGAGTTTCCCTGAAGAGAATCGAAACGCCCATCCCTATGTAACATTACAAAAACCAGGGGCATTGTTGTATTTAGTTCTGAGTATTATGATTTATGGTTAAAAAAATTCATTTTTTCTAATATCCATTCATTCATATATTTTATCTCACAAGGAATGTGCAATATTTTACATATTGTATTACTAACACGAAAACATGTAAAAACACCAGATACACAGTGGAGAAATGGAAACAGAAGTGGTCCAACACAGTGGGATCCATATGAAGTTTTATTTCCTTCCTAGCAAGGCATTGGATTTGACAGGCTGAGGGTTAGGAGTGATAGTTTCGTTTTTATAGAGCAATCTGCATATACAATTATTGCCTAAGTGAGTTGAATGGGAGAATGACGTGAGTCCCTGTTTTTGTGTTGATGGCTATACTGCCTGAGGGTTTGAGACTATATTTGGATTAAACACATCCTATTGAACATTTATCCACAGTACATGTTTCGGCACAAGCAATAGTTTAGTTTATACACTGCTCAAAAAAATAAAGGGAACACTTAAACAACACAATTTAACTCCAAGTCAATCACAGTTCTGTGAAATCACACAGTCCACTCAGAAAGCAACACTGATTGACAATCAATTTCACATGCTGTTGTGCAAATGGAACAGACAACAGGTGGAAATTTTAGGCAATTAGCAAGACACCCCCAATAAAGGAGTGGTTTTGCAGGTGGTGACCACAGACCACTTCTCAGTTCCTATGCTTCCTGGCTGATGTTTTGGTCACTTTTGAATGCTGGTGGTGCTTTTACTCTAGTGGTAGCATGAGACAGAGTCTACAACCCACACAAGTGGCTCAGGTAGTGCAGCTCATCCAGGATGGCACATCAATGCGAGCTGTGGCAAGAAGGTTTGCTGTGTCTGTCAGTGTAGTGTCCAGAGCATGGAGGCGCTACCAGGAGACAGGCCAGTACATCAGGAGATGTGGAGGAGGCCGTAGGAGGGCAACAACCCAGCAGCAGGACCGCTACCTCCGCCTTTGTGCAAGAAGGAGCAGGAGGAGCACTGCCAGAGCCCTGCAAAATTACCTCCATCATGTCTTACTCCATCCACCAACCCCACATTGCACCAAAGACTGTCCAGGAGTTGGCAGATGCTTTAGTCCAGGTATGGGAGGACATCCATCAGGAGACCATCCGCCACCTCATCAGGGGCATGCCCAGGCATTGAAGGGAGGTCATATGGGCACGTGGAGGCCACACACACTACTGAGCCTGATTTTGACTTGTTTTAAGGACATTACATCAAAGTTGGATCAGCCTTTAGTGTGGTTTTCCACTTTGATTTTGAGTGTGACTCCATATCCAGACCTCCATGGGTTGATGAATTAAATTTCCATTGATAATTGTTGTGAGATTTTGTTGTCAGCACATTCAACTATGTAAAGACGGATGTATTTCATATGATTAGTTCATTCATTCAGATCTAGAATGTATTATCTTAGTGTTCCCTTTATTTTTTTGAGTAGTGTATGAGACAATATAATAATTAAAAAGTGTACAGCATATCTTTTACAATTATTATTAAAAACATATAAAAATTAAACTATTTGAATAGTTCCTTAAACTGAAAATAAAATTTGATTTGATTATAATTCACTAGCTTTAAAATGAATTTACAATGATTATTTCATGCATTGGAATGAGCGCTATTATTTTGGAAAAAAATATGTGTTCGTGTTGCTAGCATAATATAAGCTACCAGAGACAATCTTTAAGGATTGTTGTTCTTTAAAATTACGAGCCTTTTGATTCCCGCCTTTTTTCACTATAGCTTCTTAGCGCATTTTCTTTGAATCCTTTCTGAGTGATTTGACGGTTGGTGAAAATCTGTGAAAATGAATAGGACTAATAGAGTTGAGATATCAGTTGAACGCCAATTTCGAGCATATTCTCAATCAACAAAAGGAAGATCAAGGAGGACTTGTTGACCGGTAAGTGTTTATTTAATGTTTAAATCTCAACTCCAATCAGATGTCACCCATATTCATCCCAATACCATCCAACATTTGGGCTGATTCTAATCTGGCACATATGGCCAAGCCTGGGTGCAAGGATCTGGGCCAGAGTACTCGGGCCAGATCTGGACCATAATTCAATCTGACACCAGACATTTTGGGACACTCGGGCCAGATCCGGCCCAGATTAGTTTTGCTACCTGGGTAGTTATAACGTTATGTTCTTGAATATGGACATATTTTACTTAAGAAAAGTTACTATTTTTACAGGAATTTGTGAGGGGACACTGTTATAGTAACTACGTTAGTAAGGATAAGAGAGTAAAGAGCCGTCTATAGTTTTAAGTCTAAAAAAGTAATAATTGCAATGATTACTTCTGTAGAGAATGGGTGCCAATTTGTGTGACAGGGCCTGACATTTTAGGTGTGAAATGCATATAATATAAAATGTATATTACTCAATGATAAAAACATGATGAGATGGCATGGTATGTGTGCCTCATAGTTTAACATGTTCACCATATGACTCTAATTTCAGATTATAGATAATATTTCCCCCAAGATTTTTAGAAGTGGAAATGTAAGTTTCTGGTAGAATGTCCCACATATTGTAAATAACGTTACTGCAAACAAGGCTACTTTTCCATAGGTTTCAAAATTTTCATCAGGAAGAAGGACGAGGAGAGAGAAGAAGGCGACAACAGATGACAATAAAAGTGTCTGTCCTGCAGCAAGACACAACTGTTGTCAGGTCTTGTGGTAAGTCAAAGTATTTTTGTAATTGGGTATGATAAGGAAATGATTATATTGCAGTAAATGTATTAAGTCAAAACAATTATCCATCACAGTTCACTCAATGAATAAAGGGGCAACCCGGTTATTCAATTTCATTTGTTACAGTAATTGTATACATCATTGAGTTACATCCATATTATAGGATCATTACATATTTGCATTGCAGTGCAAGTGTACAATTATCATACCTAAGTTGCCAATTAATATACCATATATGTAGGTATATTTAAATGTAGTAAATCTATTTTACCCCTTACCCTTTATTTTTCCCACATACCTCCCTTTTCCTCATATTTTCACCCATGTTCATTTGATCACTCTGGTGTTTGTATGTGTTTGTATGTGTTTGTGTGTGTTTGTGTGTGTTTGTGTGTGTGTGCACGCGGAATATATACCTGCTTACACACGACCAGGCACATTACAGGCACAAGATGTAGATTATTGTAGCTGTACAGGACTTGTATTTAGTGTCTGTACTCTCTCTCACTCAGTCAGTCTTTATCCTTTAAGTGGAGCAGCAGTTTTGGTCACAGTATTTTATCTTAGTATTAGTTTAGTTCTTATCATATGTTTATTTTACTTTAACTAGGAACTTTATTGATCTTTATTTTTTAAGATGTACACGTGAAACTAATTTTAGTTATTGTGTTTACTTACATTATTGTATTAGTTTTCTTTCAGATTCAACATGTGTGTCTTGTTGTCCCTCTTCATGTTAATAAATGGAATTCCTTTTAGGTTGAGGCCATTAGCAATTATGTTAAGAGGATGAACCTTTCCTGCATTTCCATGCATTTTCGTATGATTCCCACAATGAACCACATATATGACAGTATAATTATTTGTCTTGTTTTTATTCAGATATCTCAGTCACCGGCACAGTTGTTGTGACACTTGATTTAGATACAGCACAGTTTATACAGGCCCTCAGGGATATCCCTGAGGAGTTTAAACTGTGTAGGCTCGTTGGCCAACAGCGCCACTTTATCACCCTCAGCCACCTGTGTCCGAGGAATATTCAGGAGCACAGCATGTTGGGCAGATCGATCTTGTACATTCTTTCAAAGGTAGATAAGTGATAACATCTGTAAACACAACAGATCAATTATGTTTATCTGATAAATGTACACATTCACTACTGTATGTTTTTAAAGATCTCTACAGTAGGCATCTTCTGTTACAGCATACTGCCATCCCCTCGGCTGCTGTGTCACGGATCCCCCCTCAGACTCAGAATCAGACTCCAGTGATCAACCTCCAACCTTCCAGCCTCAGACAATCTAACATTTGTTGTCCCCAATATGAGGTAGAGAACAAATTAACTTAGAATAATTCAAATTATACTTATATTTAATATATTTATAAGCGACCAAATCCAAGTCATGTGTCCCAAGCATCAAAGGCTGTTCAGCATACACATAGCTTTTATGCATCTACATTTCAATATTCATTGATAACAAAATCCTGCTATACATTTGGTAATAGCTATAAATAATACAAGCTTAACACTCGTGTATGCATACATGTGTAGGCCTCCCTTATATTTGAGTATCAACTGACAACATTGACGATGTCTGGCTCTTCTGCATCTGGCCCCTCTGCACCCACAACATCCACCATGTCTGGCTCTTCTGCATCTGGCCCCTCTGCACCCACAACATCCACTATGTCTGGCTCTTCTGCATCTGGCCCCTCTGCACCCACAACATCCACCATGTCTGGCTCTTCTGCATCTGGCCCCTCTGCACCCACAACATCCACCATGTCTGGCTCTTCTGCATCTGGCCCCTCTGCACCCACAACATCCACCATGTCTGGCTCTTCTGCATCTGGCCCCTCTGCACCCACAACATCCAC